>PVJO010005111.1:0-102101 GCA_004026905.1 Hystrix cristata | reverse complement strand
TTTTTTTTTTTTTTTTTTTTTTTTTTTTTTTTTTTTTTTTTTTTTTTTTTTTTGAGACATGGTCTTGCTATGTAGTTCAGGCTGGCTTTGAACTCATGGTGAGCCTCCTGCCTTAGCATTCCAAATGCTGGGATTACACCTGTGGCACCATAGCCTACCATATTATGTATTATTAAACATCTTTGATTTTAGAAATGTAAAGCTTTGACCTGGAGATATGTGTGTGTGTGTGTTGTGGAATTAAATCTTCATAAATACAGTGATATGACGTATAATTTTCTGAATAATGTTAATTCTTATAGGAACAATTTAGGATGTACATTTTGCTATATGTATTACTCTGTTGCTGCTTTATCCAGAATGTTCATTTTCAGTGTAAAACATAACTATGTAGAGATTAACTAATACCTTATTTTTCACTGTTCAGCATAAATTAAAATATACACTAGTATAGACTGAGCTACCTTTAAAAGAGTTGCTTAAATAATATAATTCATGTATTTGTATTCATGAATAAAGCACTGTAAGGGTCAGTGGTTGATTTATTTTCTGCTCTTCAAACTTTGAGAGAACTCCCAGTCTGTCATTCTGAAGGAGAAAGACAAATATATGTGTCAGTCATTGGCAGTATTTTGGGGAATTTTTTTCCAATAAATATATAAAATTTCTTAGTGCTATCCATGCAATAATAGCTATGTGATCATTCCCTAGCAGTAGGATGTGAAGACACCAGTTCTATATAGTGTATTTTCAGTGTTTGAAATGCCAAACAAGTGATTATGTCAACAAAGAGTCAATTTGCTCACTAAAAGATAGGTTGAAAAGAACCTCTTCATTTTAGTCATCTTCATAACCAAGTAAACTGTCAGCAACATTACCTATTATTTGCTGAATATTCACAATCTGCCTAGTACAACAATGCTAAGGCAAAGATCTTTAGATATACTGAGGATATTCCGAGCTTCTCCAGGATGCTGACAAATTCAGTTTCTTGTGGTTACAATTCTGAGCTTCCAATTTTTTTTCTGACTATAATGCAAGGGTTCCACTCATTTCCTAAAAGCCATTCACAGCTCCTAGCCACTGAATGTTCTCCCTCAGCACTTGAGAACTTACTTTTTCAAAGCAAAGAGGAACATATCTCTGCAGTCTGCTGATTGAGTCTGAAAACTACTCCTTTATGGTAAAAAAGAGAAAAAAAAGAGAAAAAAAAAAACATAATGTAGTCATAGCAGTGACTATACCCCCACCCATGCCATATAATGTCAAGGGCTGTGTTGTCATACAGTATTCACAAATACAAGTCACATTCATAGGGATGGTATTACACAGATCCTGTATACAATGGACTAAGAAGCTTTTGGACCACCTCAGAAATATCCCTTTGACTTTTATGCATAACACTGACATGCAGCAAGACTATATTAACCAACTCTCATTTCCTGGGGCCAACTACCCAGCCCCCACAGCTTAAAGGATGAAGGTTTCATTTGGCTCATGGTTGCAGAGTCTTCAGTCCATAATCATCTGGCTCCAAGGAAGAAACATCATGGAGGAAGGGCGGGCAGAGCAGCAGAAAAGTGCCAGAGAGGAAGGGGTCACAGATCCCAAGATCATACCTACATGACCAGCCCAGACACACACAGAGGTGCAGATTTCCTAATTTCCTTACTGGCCCTCCAGCCAGTGGAGCTGACAGTTAAGGACTGAGCAGCAAAACTTCTTAGAGCCTGCTGCAATTAGGTGATGTAAGTACCATGTGCTATGTGTTATGTGCACGTACCAGTCCCATACAATGAATGCAATCATTATGTACTACAAACACGTATGAATAAAAGTTTACAACAAGCAAAAAAGAAGAAGAAAAAAAAAGATGATGGTAAGTCTCAGACTAGGCTAATACTGGATGAAATAGGAAAATTCTATGGATTTGAAAAATATTTAGTAGAATAAGAAAAATAGATAATTTATTTGGTGTGAAAAAGACTAAGGGAAATTAAAAACAGAAGAGTTACTAGAATTCTGGCTTACGTGTTAAATCATTGAAACAGAGAAAATACAATGATTACAAGCTTTAAAAATTGTATATACTTGTTTACTTTCCTTGAAATTCATGAACTGGATAAATACTGAATTATTCTGAACAATTTGACTGCTTAGAAGTTATTTACTTCCTCCCCTTATATATTTTATTTATTAGTGTAGATTTAAGTTACTCTCTAGCATCATTTCCTTGGATTTCCTTTAATATTTCTTTTGAGTAAGATTTTAACAACAAATGCTCTCATTTTTGAAATTATTTTATATAGTTTCATTTTTAAAGAATGGTTTAGGGTGCTCGCTTTCGCAGCACATATACTAAAAAGGAATTATTTTCGTGAATATATCATTCTTTGTTAACAAGTCGTTTATCGTTTTGTTATTTTTACTATTCTTCTTACCGCTTTGAATATGCCATTCTATTACCTTTTGGCCTCCACTGTTTTGACATAAAATTGGCTGTTAATAATATTGGCGTTCTGCTATACATAATGTGTTATTTTTCGGTCTTCAGGATTTTTCTTTGTATCGCCATCATCACATTTGAAGATATGCATATCTCTTAATTTATCTTACTGCAAATTTATTAACATTCTCTGATGTGTGTCTTAATATTATTTCATCATTTTTTCAGAGTTTTCTGTGAATTCTTCAAATTTGTTTTTTTCTGTCCTGGTTAGAAAAGCCAACTGGCAGACAAGCCAGAAATTTAACAGAGAGATGTGAGGAATGAGATAACCACATTGAAGCCAATGAGTTCCTCCAGCCTTTCTGGTTCTCCCATGAGTGGGTACCAGGGTCTTATCAGTTTTTAAGGCTTTTTTCATACTCTTTTGCTCATTCTATCCATCTAATTTGTATAATAGCTATTGCTATAACATCAAGTTTACTGATTTATTTTTGTCAGTTTACATTTTCTGTTGAAGTTTCATTTCAGTTGTAGTTTTCCATGCTAATATTTTCATTTGGTTGTTTTTCCTAACATTGCTGTCTTTATTGATACTTGCTATTTTGTCTACCATCATTGTTCTATCTTTATCTTTTAAACATAGTTTGCTCTAATAGCATTTATAATGACTTTTTATTCAAACATATTTGAAAATATATAATTTGTGAAGGGACTCTCATGTATCCAAAACCAACTTTTGCAAGGAATGATGCATTAGTAATAATGAATAGAGATATTCACTGAATTTTCTATGGTCTCCATAAATATTGTAGAAATTTATGGTCGGGTAACAGCCAGTTTAGAAGTATCAGAAAAATATGGCATAATAATTAAAATTACAAAACATGTATATTTGGTATAAAAGAGTGAGAAGATAGTAAACAACTTTTCAGAACTTTTCATATTTAAATTAAGCATATGTCTGAGAAACAAAGTCATTTATTTTCTGAGTCATTTTCTTATTATATATTAATAAGTTTTCACTCATTTTTCTACTGTGCAAATTCACACTATGTGCCTAAGAAAATTGAGAGATATCTCTGTGCCTGGCCCACGGTATGTCTTTCTTCTGCAAAAGATTCAAAGACAGTCCTTTATTTCCGTACTGTTGAAACTCAACTACATTTAAACTGTATACACCTGATGTTGTAGTATTTTGCATAGTTCAAGGTTGCTTTATTACACATTTGTATCTGTAATAGAAAAATATATGGAAATTAAGGCTATGTTTTTGGCATCTCATTAGGAACCTTTTTTTGTTTGTTTGTTTTTTGACCCACTCACTTCTATTCTCCTAGATTACCCTAAGTATAACACTTTTCATTCCATAAAACACTATTCACTTCCACAAACCTCATAATATTGTATTCAGATCTGAATATCTTTCTCTGCACCTATTGCCAGTGAATGAGCTTCGGCAAAGAGTGTCTTAAATGATCACTGCCTCCCTAATATTGTTCTGAACATTGAAATGCCTCTGGCATAAATTATACTTTCTCATTAAAGGTAAAATTGTCTAGTAGGTTATTCATTTGCTTATTCAAAACAGTATATTTAGTGACTACTGATGCTGGAGACTTGCTGGTATGGTCTTGTGTTTTTATTTTTACCATTTCTGTATGATTTGTATACATCACACAAGTCAGATATTATTTTATACTATGCGTATCATACAACATCTGGATACATGTGTAGAAAGGTAAAAGCAAGATTAGTGTGATATTTGATGGCTTCCTAAAATTTATATTAAGGATTTCTTATATTTTAAAATGAAAAGGAATAGTAAATTCAACTATTTATTAATATTTTAGCATTGCCTGGGGACAATTATTAACAGCACAACATAGATCTGAACTGAGAACACCCCTTGACTTTCATGGCCCGTGTTGTAGTCAGAAGACCTGTGTTCTGCCACCAACAGGTTCTGGACGCTGGCTGGTGTATTGCCATTTTTGCTCTGTCTCAATGTGGCCTCTGAGGCTCTGTTAGTCGCTTTGAGATGCTTTTCATGGTAAGATTTAGGATTCTCTTTTCTAATAATTTGGGTTTTCATGTAAGAGGAAGATAAATGTGGGGTGCTTTGTGTTCATTGAATTTGGTAATACTTATCACTGATTTGGAAAGTCAGAAGGTCCTATGTCAGAATACCATTAATAGTTGAGGATAGTATGTATTTGAATTAATTACTGAGTTTTAAATTTCTTACCTATGATATAATGCAATAATTCCTCTCTCAAGACATTGTTGTGAATACTAAACCAGTTAACATGTAATAAATTGTGAAGTGACAATTGCATGAGTATTAGATACTATTACTTTGCATCTATGTGTGTACTTTCACGAGAGCTTTCAAAATTACAAAGAGTTTATGCTGAAGTAGCTGTTTAATTACTTTAGTTTATTTCATTGCCTCATTTTGTGAAACTGTTTTTGTTTTCGTATTTAACCTTTCCTACCAAGAAAGAATGGGCCCACACATATCTATAAGACTGTCTGCTTTCTATAATAAGCAGAATTTACCATCTTAATCTCATTAAGTTGTTTTTAAGAGTGGTGTCTTTCTTAGAGTATAAAGCAAATAGCATAACATTTATCTTAAGTGATTTTCTCTTTCGTTTAAAGCTTAGATGTAGAAATATCTCATTACAGAATATGTAATGCAAAAAAAAAAAAAAAGAAAGAAAGAAAAATTGACAAGCAAAAACATGTATTTTATTCAGGAAAAAAATTCTTCCCGAAGTCTCAGTCTCCTCCCTCCGTTATCTTTCTCCTCTCCCTCTCTTCCTTCATTCAGTTATTTGTGGTTGCCTAGAAACCGGTACTAGGATCCTGATTTAAGGGAATGCAATATTATGTGTCTCTCTAACGCAAAGAGAGGAATGGGCTGAATATCACTCACAATTAACAGCAACTCCTCAGATCTTTGGGACTTTACCTTTGTGTGGCAACACAGGCAAGCCCACTGCTTGCTGTCTTTAACACCAAGGACTGAGATTGCTGTTAATTGGCCAGTGAGGGGTAACGTATGTCCCAGCTCCCTTCTGAACCTGCGATTGAGTCTGTCACATCCTTCGGGACTACCACCTCTGATGCTTTGAGTACTGTAGTTTCATAGAATCTATCTTTACAAGTGTAAATTATTACAACTGCAAATTACAGAGATGAATTGTTAGAAATCATTTTAAAAACAGCTTCTATAGTAACAAAGAAAAATGACACAAACGTCATTTAGGTCAGTGCAGTGTAAAGTATACATCGTTTCATTTTTTCGTTCCTGTATACCTGACTTCTCATCCAAGAAGAACTGAGGCCACAGTGTTCAGGGAACTCTGAAGTCCAATGTGCTGTTTGTGAAGAGCTAAACATAATAACACTGATGACAATTCTGTGGAGGATGCACGATCCAGATTCAGGTGAAACACGTGTGATTCATCATTTAGTTCTATTGTGTTCAAGTACTTTTTCTTCCTATTTCAAATGATACCAGAAAAGAAATTTAGCCCAGCTTTAGATCGCTCCTTTAGGAAAGAACAATTTGTATTTGAAATGAACTATAGGATGAGGGACTGGAAAGTTCCAGACTTGATTTGCTAGTCAAGAAGGTGTGTCTCAAATCGAATGAGACTCGATAAAGCCATCTGACAAAGAAAGATCAGCTTTAAATCCAAATGTAAACATCCTGGGCTAGGAGTAACTCTGAGTCTATGGGGCAGAAGAGAGCTGATTAGTAATTCAGATTTTATCAGGACTGAAAAGAGACGGAGAGCGGAACCCTGGCAATCTTCACCTTTTGTTGACCATCTGGACTGTGAGTTCCCCAGCAGAGAGCCGGCTCATTTGGGGACAGGGGGGCAGAAGGGCGTAGCTTCTCATTTGAGAATGAAAGCGAAAGCCACGCTAAATGCTATTAATTAAAATGCATTAGTCCTGTAGGAGCTGCCCACTGGAGCGCTGAGTGTGCACAGACGCCCCCCACTGCAAGCGTGACAGCAGTAATTAGGTACTGCGAGTAGGAGGACTCCAAACATTATTTAGTAAAAACATCGCACTGGTTTGCATAAACTTTTGCCATAGCTTTAATTGCAGTGGGTTTCATCAATGTTGGCCATAAGAAATATTGCCATTTTACAACTAGACTGTTGCTTTCTAATTAGGTTTAAGACACTTAACGAAATAGATGAGATTACCAAATTGGGTGGGGTATGCTCTTATAAGTGAGTTAGTTATGATAAATGTCTATACTTAGTCAAGAAAAATTAAAGCTCAATTTATTCTTATACATTTTCATGTTCCCTGTCATTGCTGACTGATGGCTTGTCTGTAATCCTTTAAAATAAATAAAACAGGACTCGAATCTGCATCTCAATTGCTGCAGTATATTATCCCTCACTACGGCAGCTTTTGTTCAGTACACCTTTCTGTTTAAGAAACTATTTCTCCTTTCTCATTCTTAGTCTCTCCCTCTCAATTTCTCTTTCTCTATCAACTATAGTATTCTTTTCGCAGAATTCGGAGGAAAAACAATAAAATGATTCTGACTGATACAGAATCTATGTAATGCAGACTGGGCCACCCAGAACGGAATATTGTCAATGGGTCTCCTGTGGAGTAGTGTCACTTTTCCAGCTGAGAAGCCTCATACATACAAAAGATCCTTTTCTTCCTTCTGTCTTGGTGTTTCAGGAAAAGAGAATGAAAGGGTAGAAATCTCTTCCCAACTGCAGATCCAAGGCTGTACAAATACAAAATCTGACAGTCCCAAACACCAGCATATCACTGTTAACCTCTCAAGGGAACAGGCTTGCAGTATGTAGATTAATGAGAAGCCAGATTAAACTGGTTATTCAAGAATCCCTGGTGCGTCCTTTCTGCTCCCTATGCAAGCGCTCTGTACATCACTCTCATTAGAACAATCTGTATAAGGCCCTATAACTCTCAAGAATAGCGTCCCAGTAAGGAAATGGGGAATTGATGGTGAAAGCGTCAAGAGGACAATCCGGCCTTCCTCTGGTCAGGGGAGAGGCAAGGAAAACAACAGCTTGTAAAGCTTGACAAGCCCGAGTCAGATGCAGCTTCAGGACTCTTGTTGCTTGGCGTCTGCATCTTGAAATAAGAACATTGTTCTTAAGGGACGCTAGAGCATTGCTGTCTTCATTCAGGATGCATAAAGCTGCCCAACGTAGAGGTCCAGAGTGATTTAGAGAGAACATTTCACATATATAAAAGAGCCAGACTACTGGGAAGACTAAAAAAATAAAGTAAAATAAAATAGCTCAGAATCTGTGTGCATGATGTGTGTGTGTGTGTGTGTGTAGGTCTGTATGCTGGGAGCCATTAATGATATGTGTGTAATACATAATCCAGCAGTCTTGCACTGAGCTATTTAGCTACTAGTCTAGGGGAAAAAAAAAGCTGCAAGAGATAAATATAGTTGATCATTTTATATTACTACCAATTGTGTTCTTGGAAGACAATAAAATCGTATTGTTCTTTTAAAATAGTATGTAAAAAATCTATATATTTGATTCCATTTTCCCAAATTAAAGTATCAAGAAACTATGATAGTAATCATTATAAACTCTTTGAGGTATATACATATATAGAGCCACATACAATATGTATACATATATATGCCCATATATAATATGTATATATATGTCTTTATAATTAAAATTTTCAAAAATACTCCAAGTGAGTTCTACTAATTAGAGGTTAAACGGAAAAGTTTGCAAATGATGCTTCAGGATTTCTCGCAATTTATGAGCACTGAACAGAACTGAAGTGGAATTGCTTTGAATACATACATCATATTATTTCATTGGACTGATATTTGCATAAGATGATTAGTCCTCTCACCAGTTGAAAGAAGCTATCAGTGCTAAAGAAACAATTAAAAGTGTTTCTGATCCTACGAGGCACAGGCTAGTAAAATGCGCTCCCTCTTGGGAAGGAAGCCTTGTCCATATGAGGTAAATTACCTCTCCAAGGGAGCCCAATGATGATAATGATTTTCAGAGGCCAAGTAATAATTCGGCGACGAGCGAAATTTTTCCATGGCAAGTATGAGTTTAGAGTATTTATAGATTCCCCTGAGTCTCACATTAGAAATATAGCAAATGGCCTAATAATTTGGTATTTCTAAGTCTAAATGTGTTTACTCAACATGGAGTTCTTATTAGAGATTAGGGCAATATTTGTGCCACGAGCTTTTGGCTCTGTGGGTGTGCTTGACACCAAGGCTTGCTGACATCATTTAACATTTCAAAGCATAAAGACAAGGGTAGGAGCTCCTTAAGACTCACTATGCATGCATATGCACATATACAACAATAATTGAGTAATTAGGCATATGCTACATTTGTCTATCTATCCCCTCTCAAGGGGGAATAGCTAAAAATGTCTACCATCATTCTATTAGAAAAAGTGCAACTTGTCATAAAATATTCTTTCTTTGTTTTCATCATGGCCCTAAATATAGTAGATGCTGAGGTGATAATAGATGACTATTTGCTTCCAGTGTTTTCTTCTGCTTCTTTCTTAGGAATACTTATTATTGGATCAATCTCATTTGCACGCCTTCTAAATAAATTTACAGTTCTCTATAGGGTTGATGTGGAATTGGGCCTAAGGGTAGCAGGAACTTCAAGTGGTGGCAATCAGTGAGTTTTCTCTGCTAGCATGCTTAGTTCTGGTGCAGTGAAAAAGAAACACAGCTGAGTCTTCAATAAAATTTAAGACACAGTCTTCCTTCAAAATTACACTTTGATTGAAGTGCAAAGGTTCAAAGCCAAAACAGCTAAATATATAGGAGAGAAAATAGTCCACGCTCTCAGGTAATGAAAAATATATCAATTTATCACACACTGTATATTCTTCTAGTTTGACTTCCATTTTTTATAAAAACAGAGAGAAATTGTAGTACTATCTTTCAAGGCAACTTGAGAAACTATTGCAAACTCATTTCAAGAACAAGTCCTGCACGTAAATGGAAGACAAAACAGGGACCTGGGTTTAAATAGTGACTAGTAAAAGTGTAATTTTTGCACGTTAATGTAATAGAAGTGGATTAACAACATTATGTATTACTTTAGTCATAATTTTTCATCAATTAATTAACCTTTTATTTCTAATCATTTCTTTGCTTATTATTTACTTTTGCTGGTTCTTTATACTGATAGATGAAAATGGGAAAAGTGATATTTTCTACTTGTCTTAAATATTATGGCAGAAACCTCAATAAATTCTAGCAGATTGAAATGATTTTGAAATTTCTCCTTAATGAGAAGTTCTTATCAGAATTTTCTGTAATTTTGCTTTTGTTAATTTCTTCCACATTTACTACGCTATGCTTCTAATTCAGAGAGTGTGAACTCACTATCACCTTTATCATATTTTCTCATTATCCCCAAACAGCATTATGTTCAAGAAAATTTCTTAAAGTGCTCATTATCTAGAATAATTAAAAATGCTCTTGAAATAACCCTGTATTCAACACAACGACCCAAAGGACCACCCTGAAGAATAAGGTTGGAGGAATCAGGAGAAAACCATGTGAGAGTAATGAAGAAGAAAGGTTATTGCTAAATACGTTAGGAAGCAATATAAAGCTCTGAATGGAAGATCTTGATCCTAGTACCATGACATATGTAAATATAAAACTAATACAGGACCATTGTGGCATTTGAATTTAGTCATCTTCACTATGATAGAGGTAACTCAATAAATGATGCAGAGACAGCTCTTTAGCTATTTAAGAAAATGAGCCGCTTTCCTCACTTCACTTTTCATGAATTTATAAAATTCATGCAGTTCAAAGATATAAAGGTATGATAAAAATTAACCTATAAATTTATTTTTAAATTAATTTTATTGGTACATTTTAGATATACACAATGATCACATTCACTTTAGGGAATCTGTACCAGTAAATGTAATATCTTGATCTTTTTCCCTTTCCCTCCTCTCCCTTCAACCTCCCCTCCCATTCTTATTTACAGCAACTTTGTTTCCATTTTTCAATCTTTACTTTACCTTTTCCCTTCCTTCCTTTCCCCCTCCCCCTACTCTAGTTTCCTTTCCCATCTGAACATTTTCTTCGTATTTTGCAGCATCTGTTATACATTTGGTCCTTATTTACTCTTTCAATTTCTCATGCCAGAGAAACGATGCAGGATTTACTCATGTGTGTCTGATTTATTTCACTTAAGAGTATGTTCCCAAGGCGCATCCATTTATCTAGAAATTTCTCAAATTTATCCTTTTTATGGAAGAGTAGTACTCCAGTGTATAAAAAAGACCCACACTTTTTTTTACCCATTCGTAAGTTGCTGGGTATTTGGGCTGTTTCCAAGATTTAGATATTACAAACTGTGCTGCTATAAACATGAGTGCGCATATATTGCTCTGGTATGATGCTTGTAATTCTTCCTGGAAGATACCAAGAAGAGGGATAGCTAGGTCAAATGGAACCTCTAGTTGTAGTTTTTTTTGAGGAATCCTCACACACTGATTTCCATAGTGATTGCACCAGTCTACACTCCTACCAACAGTGGAGGAGGATTCCTCTTTCCTCACAGCCCTGCTAATATTTGTTATTGGTTGATTTCTTGACAAAAGCTATTTTTCTGGAGTGAGATTGAACCTCAGCATTGTTTTAATTTGCATCTCTCATGTGACCAGTGATGTTGAACACTTTTTTCATGTTTATTTGCCATTTGTACTTCTTCATCTGGGAAGTGTCTATTCATTTCAGATGCCCATTTTTGAACTGGGTCTTTAAATTTGGGGGTTCTGATTTCCTTTAAGTTCTTTATATATTCTGATGTTAGACCTTGGTGTGTGGAACAGCTGGCAAAACTTTTCCCACTCTGTGAGTTGTCTCTTCACTCTGTTGGTGATTTCTTTTGCTGTGCAAAAACTTTTTAATAAGATGAAATCCTATTTGTTGATTCTTTGTAATATTTCCCATGTGGTCTGGGTTTTGTTCATAAAGTCTTTGCCTACACTTTTGTCTTCAAGTGTTCTACCTATTCTATCTTCCAGCAGATTTAGTGTTTCTGTTTTATTTTTTTTTTTAATTTTATTTTAAACCAAGAACATGTATTGGTACATTCTACATACAATGGTCACATTCATTATATTAATTCTGTACCTATACATGATGTATCTTGGTAGTGTTTCTGTTTTAATATTTATATCTTTGATCCATTTCAATTTCAGTTTAGTGCAGCATGAGACACATGGGTCAAGTTTTAGTCTTCAGCATGTGTAAAGCCAGTTTTTCCAGCATCATTTATTAAAGAAGCTGTCTTTCTTCCAGGGAGGGTGTTTGGCCCCTTTATGGAAGATGAGATGTTTGAGTGAGTTTGGGGTTGTTTCTGCATCTTCTCACCTGTTCCATTGATTCTCAGTTCTGTTTTTTTGTTTGTTTGTTTGTTTTGTTTTGTTTTATTTTGTTTTAATCATAGTAGCCTTGTAGTATAATTTCAAATGAGAAATTGTAATGCCCCTGCCTTGCCTTTGTTGCCCAGAATTGTTTTTGCTATTCTTGGTCTCTTCTGGATCCAAATTAATTTTAGGATTGTTTTCTCTAATTCTGTGAGGTATGCTATTGGTCTTTTAATTATAACCCATAAATTCAGTAAAGAAAATAAAATTGCATGATATGTAGTATATTTCATCAAGAAAAAAATGAATAGCATCAAGGTATAGAATAGCTAAGAGTGTAGTTTCAATATCCTTATTTACATATTTGTACACACCTTGGTATTTCTCAAAAGCCTTGAGATGTGATCAGTATAAATGACAATACTCATAGTCAAAAAAAATAAAAAAAATAGAGAAATTACTTTACTTTCTTAATACATGAATTTATAATGATTTAATTATTATTTTTTTGATGTTGGAGATTGAACCTAGGGTTTAAGCAAGTGCTCTACCATTGATCTCCAGCTATAACCCATAATGCCTGAAATTCCTAGCCTCGGTGCATAGATTTTTAATGTTCCAACACTAGCTTATAAAACCAGAAACTGTATTCTACTTCAAAATTTCTCTCATGACATTTTCTTTTCACATGTAACTTACTCATAAATGAATGATTCCACTCCGCATCTCATTTTGAATGTCTGAAACAAATGTGCCTCTTCATTTCCCATTTGAATGGCTGATAAGAGATCTGAAAATGATCACCTCCAAAACTGAAGACTTGCTATTGCTCCCTCTGTAAAACTCACATCCTCCCACTCAGTGGATAGCAGCTATGTCTTCCATTTGCCACTCTTGGCCCTTCTCAGACTTCTACCGCAGACAAACTGAACTCCAGTCTGTTAGGTTCCTGAACTCCCTAAGCTCTATGCTTTCCTTTTTGTCCACCTTACACTGAATTTTCAACGTAATTGGAATGATGACATTAAAATATAGGCTAGACTTAATATAATCTTTTGGGTTTTTGGGTACCAGTTTGACCCCTGTTATTATAAATTAAAATGAATGAAAACAGGGTAATTTTTTTTACCTCCATACACGTTTTTTGAGGGGATATATGTCACTTTCATATTATTTTTGTTATTGTTGCATAATGGATATAAACAAGCAAATATCTAATAGGCATTTTAGACATTGGTTAAAAAAAAATTTGAGGCAAGTTGGACCTTAGTGTTACATGAGAAAGTGCACTGCTTTGTAAATTTAAGTACAATTCCAGGCGTAGAGGCTAGATGACGTCCTTTGGTTCTTTGTTCTGTAGCAGGTATACTCTGTCACATTGGAAGGATATGATGATAGTATTTTATTATTCTGACACTAAACTCCAAGATTAGGACTGAGTCTTTATAAATTTAATTATAAATTACCTAGCAAAACTATTGCCTCTCTTAATAGTTTTTATGTATTATTTTTATTATTTTGATACACAAAGATGCTAAGAATATGGCTTTGAAACTCTAAGAGAATAAATCAATTACATAAAAATGACTCTAACTCAAATAGATAATGTGTTATAGAGATTATTTTTAATTATTTTCAACTTTTGATTTTAAAATTAGTTATACTATTTAACCAAACATTATTTGTTATAAATCAAATGACAACCCACTCATTGAAGAAACAGTTTTTCTGACCTTATAACATATATGCTATTTAACAATTTTTGCTTAATTACTTTTGGTTTTACTAATCTTTTGGTGTTTAAATGATGATCTGAAATTTATTTTAAGTAAGCTTTCTAATGACAGTGTATTGTTCAAATAATCTCAAGCAATTTGTAAAATTTATATACAGATGACCCTTTTGTACATCCACAGATGTACAATAACACAATAGTTATGTTTAGATAATGTAGGAAAGCTGGTTTTGGTTAGCTATTTTTAGTCAACACAAAAACTTAATTAAATCATTTCATAGTCAATGCAATTGATTGCCTTGCTGTAGAATATAAATGCTTGAAAATAGACTAGGGCCAAAATAAATACAGGGGTGTGTGTGTGTGTGTGTGTGTGCACAGCCTATATAGACACAATGTTATAAAATCTTGTATGAAAATATAGCCTGTTTCTGCTTTGATTTACCTAAAAATTCCACCTTATAATTAGTAATATGTTCTCTTGATTATTCATAATATAATAAATGACTGATATTTAGTCCCTCTGTTATTTCTCAGAAATGTTACTCATTAATATAAAGTAGAATATCTCCTATCATAATGAGGTTTGAATATCATCTCACCTAACCCTGGCTGAAAAACACTACTTAACATTTCACCATTAGTGATTCATTATTTGAGTTAACACTTTTTCCTCATTAGAATAAGACTAACCTCTGTGGATGGGAAACATGTTATACATTATACAGTTATTCATAAATTCAGAAAAAAAGTACCTATTTCTGTGTAATGTCTCAAATTAGTAGAGGTTATTTTGTCAGTATCCTGGGCTTATCTTGAACAGTAATGAAAATCAGAATGTGTAGTTTTTGAAAGAGAGAAGCTAGACATGCACAGAACAGGGTCACTATTTGTGGAAAGTTGACATGGATGGGGCATGAGGCTGGATGCACCCAGAGGCAGGCATGAAGGGATGGTGAGTCAGCGATGGTAGTGGCAGATGGGTGTGCAGAACAAACAGCTAGAAAGGTAGGTTAAAAGGTGGAGGAGAGGATGCCAACAGTTCCTGTAGCATATTTAATTATTTAATCTAGTGCTATGTCTGAATGGCTGCATACCATGGTCTTGCAGAAATATTAAATATAATTATTAATCTTATTTATCTTCTGCTACTCTCCCAGAGAAATTCATAGATTTGCAAATGTCTTCTAGCAGGAAAACATAACCATTAGAAAAGCTAATTAAAATCTTGGATTTTTATTTGGCTTGGAAACTTCACAGGTGTCAATCTTTCTTAATTAAGAATACAGTGGAAAAAAAAATCCGTATTACTCTAAGCCATTTTGTGCACTGTGAAATTGCTTTTTTCTTTTCAAGAATATGTGAAGTCATTTTTAACACACATTCCAGACATTTTAAAAGGATATTTCCTCGAAAAGCCACAAAATCCACAAAGGATTTCCTTGAAGTAGTTTCACTTTTATAAGCAAGCAAACAAAAAGGCAAATACAAATAGATTTTTACGTGTTAAATATGTGTGAAAGTTTACTATATAAATTTGTATAAATATAAATTAAAATAGTTTTAGGAACTGAATTTATATATTTAACATATGGATGCCTAATTCATTTTTTCTCATTGAAATACTGTTTGATATTGCTGTTTATCCAAGGATTTCAGGCTATTTGTACCATATCCAATTAATCCTCAGCACTTCTGTGTAAAAAAGCACTGTTAGATCCATTTTGCTTTATATTAAGGAAAAGAGAATCAAATATATAAAGGAGAACAAATACTTTTTTGTTACTCAGAAAGGGAACAATTTTATACAGCAAACATTTTTAGTCGACCAAAAAATACCATAGTTTTATTTGTTAGGTATATGTGCATGCCCGTGTGTGTGTGTGTGTGTGTGTGTGTGTGTGTGTGTGTGTGAACAATGACTTTTAGTACTCAAATATATCCACATTGTCAAATATGAATGTTCTCATTTCTTTCAAATTATTACAATTAAAACTCAAACACTTAGTTTAGTGATATTGCCTTGATTTTATATTACTAATGTAACTATCCCTTGGGATTTTCTTCAGAGTCAGAATCATATTCTCTGCTGATCATCAATTCCTCTTTAGCAAAGGAACAAATCAAAATGAGTACTGGGGCATTCAATGTGGGCACTGAGCTTGTAGCATCAAACTGGAGGCGTGCAAAGGTGGCCTGTAAGCCAGTAAGATCTTAGTTGTGGACAAAAGCCAGGCATTGGTTTAGAATTAAAGATGATATAATCCAAAATGGTAGACTTAGACTAGATTTCTCCAACAGCAAGAACTCTTCCCGAGCTTAGTTCTCTCCTGGAGTTTGCGTCAACTCTTGCTTGCGGCTTTCTAATTGGTTTTACCTCAAAACGTGGCATCGCAAGACTTAGCAATCCTTCTCATCACAGATGGAAAAATCACAGTGAAGGGTAAGTTAGTGAAAAGCACATAGATTTTTTTAAAGACACACACAGGAGTATGAATTCTTTTTATAATATTTGTAAGTGGAAAGAAATTACAGAGATTATCTGGACCTTAGTATTCTTGCCAGCATAACTGGGGTCATATCTACTTTGTATGAACAGTAAGTGAATTGCTTGTCGTAATATATATTATGCACTTAATACATAGCAGGATCTGAACAGCTGTTATTTTTCGTACTGATTCCTCCAAGTAGTAGCTAGTTTTTCATTGGATAAATTGTACACTCGAGGGTGGACAGCAGCAAAAGATCAAGCTGCAGGTGAATGTAATATGAAATAGCACATTGCGATGTGAATAACACATAAAACAAGTAAAAGTCTGACACCTTGCAAGTCAGTTCGATTCTCTCATCCACTATTTTGGGGTTTCATTGAAGAATTATTTTATTATTCCATCAGATACTTTCTCATTCCTGGCACAAAATACCAAATTAAAGGAGAAAAGTTTATTTTAGCTCACAGTTTGTAGAGGTTTCAGTCCACAGTTGGCTGGCTCTCAGCAGGGTGGTGTGGCAGAGGGACACAGCAGAGAAACAGTCTATGGGAGGACAGGCAAGAAGGCAGCAAGCAGCAGCAGCCCGCCTTCCATCTTTCTCTTTATATTCTATCAGGCTACAAGCCTATCGGGTGGTGCCATCCACACCCACGGGAGAGCTTCCCATTACCCACACCGGGAGCAATGCTAAACCAACAGCAGTGGACTAATCCAATTATCAGACCCTGAATCACGCCCTTGGTCCACATTCATACACACTAGGTCAAACCACCTCTGAAAAGCGCCCCCCCCCACCCCAGTGCAGGAGGCTTTGTGAGACATCTAGATACTGGCCATAACAAGCAACAGTCAGTGAGTCTGGAGTTTGTGGAGATGGATGAGCAGAAAAGAGGAAAGTGAGCTTTGCTAAGTTCCTGTTGGGTGGGAGGCAGCATATTAGTTCTTTCTTCACAATCATCATTTGTGTATGACCACGTGTCAAATATATTCAATTGTTTGTGAAGCCACATCTAGAATGTGGGGGGATGAGATTATAATGTGTAACTCCAAAATCTATGATTTTCTACTAAGGTAGTTTGCTCAGGCACACACAGCAGAAGAATATTTGATTTTCCTGTTAGATTCTACCCAAATGTTCGACTTTTCCTCGATAGAGGTGAGATAAATGATCTAAAAATGTATTTTAAAGACTTCCTTGTTGATTCTGATGCTTTATTCTTTTCCTTCAGTAAGCAATGATGAATAATCAGAAAAATAAGAAATCTACATGGTTTTCTGAAAGGTCAGAAACAATGATTTGGTTTAAATTTTAGGTAGTCCTTGGATGGTGGAGGAAATGACCCTATTACACTATGGACAGTAAAGACAGTGAAGACAGTTGACATAGTATTCAGATTTAATGCATAATTACGAGTGTTACTCAGGTCTTCCTATATTGATTGCAAGGCTCTCGTTTTAGAAGAAACTACAAAATTCAAATGAGATTTTATTTGTAATTGAGGATTTTATTACACAGGATAAAATTAAATGAAAACTAAATATGTAAAATATTTAGACACTGAATTTAGAAGGCCACATAGCATTGTATGTATGATCTTTTAGTTTTATTCTCAAATATTCAAAAACCTGGACCAATTCATGTTTGTTTATTCAATCGACCATTCTAACAAGTTGGGTGGGAAGGTGATGTGAGTTTACCTAATGATTTTAAGGAAGACTGGGCACTAGGAAAGTGACCGATATTTTATTCTGATTGCAAACTAGAATTAGTTGTTTGTGGTGTCTGGAACACTGTCCTAAACTAGGATTCTTAGAGAGCACTTCAGTGATGTGACAGTGTAGTTAGTGACTGATTAATAACATCTACTTCAATGATGCTGCTGGTTTGGTTGTTTGATTAGCTATTTATTTTAAAGGCTAGTCTAAGACTCCATGCTTCCACAGACTACCTAACCAATTATTTTTATATATAAAGTTTCCTCTCTCAAACAACAAGTGTTTCAATACAGAAAATGTTACCCCCTGCATTTTCTAATTGAGGAATTGAGGAAAACACACAAAACGGATGAAGAAGTCAAGGAAAGATCTTGCTCAGGTCTGATGAAGGGTAATTAACAGAATAATAAACAACAATATAAGGGAGAACATATTTCTACATAATAGCTAGAAATTGATAAAATTGATGATTAATATCAGTGATTACTGAGGTATTACTATCTGCAAGCTAGTATGCTAACATATGCATTTTTAAATTAATATTCATAGGAATTCCTTTGTTTGTAATTATGTTCATTTTTGATACAAAATACTGAGATTTCTAGAAGTTTAAATTAGTTGTCTAAATTTACACATCCTAGTCAAATTTTAAACTAGAGTTTGAATGACATCTTTTGTTTATTTTTTATTCTTTTCCACTCAAAAGTCAAGGTTCAGAGCTGTAGAGCGTAGAGAGGTGTATAGTGTGATGGTGAAGCACTTAGCTAGTGTACAAAGACATAGGTTGTATTTCCAGTTTGAAAAAATTTAGGATCTCACTGGGCGTGGTGGTGCATACCAGTAATCCCAGGATTTGGAAGGCTGAGTCAGGAGAATCGGTGCAAGTTCAAGGCTAGGTAGTGACTTAGCCACTATATGTTTTCATAGCTTGGCTCTGGCTCTTTTTTAGTAAGTGGTGAGAAAGTTATTAAAATTCTGAAGGGTTCTGACTCCTCATCTGTAAGACAGGTTCAGTAATGTTCATTTTAAGACTACATTACAAATTACATAAAAGGAAAGCATGTAAAACACATGTACAACATTTGATAGTAACAAATAAATTTCGCATTACTGTACAATAGCTGGAACACAACTTGTTTTGCTACCCTGATTAATTTAAATTGCATCATGGCTGGTAAGACTAGCAGTGGTCACAATTTTCTTCAACAACTCTGTTTCCTTTTTTTTTTTTTTTGGCTTAATTAGCATGTATGAAGGTCTTAAAAACAGGTGTATAATTTTTCTGATTTGAGATATTGACTGAGACTTTTTTGATGGAAACTTTCAAATTTTAAAACTACTAGTTATTCATCATGATTCTAAAAGAATGAACATTTTTATCCTTTTAGTACTTGACTTATTTTATATGTTGTTTTATATTCATCAATCAAATCATAGCATTGTTTTGAAAGCTGTGACTAACATATGAACAGATCTAGGCTGAATAATAATGTATTGAAAAATATAAAAATGTTATCATTAGTTTTGACCCTCTCCTTGCAGATATGACACAGTCAGATTATATTGGCATTCTGGCTGAAAGATTGCTTTGCCTGTATCCACAATTTGTAACTTTTGTACCTATGTATGAATAGTCCTGGCACTTATGTTTGTTTTGATATCTGTTCTATGAAATGGCACTCTATTTCTGTCTGGTAACAACTTTAGTTCCCGAAAACACTTGCTACATATTCACAGCTGAGTTGATTCTCCATCTAAACATAGGTAATAAATGGTTGTTTTTCTGTAACCCCTTTAATGAAGGATTTCCAATGTGTAATCAATGATGTGATTTTCAAGAAGATAAGTGACTACAATCTTGCAGACAGAATTTAGAATTTTTCTTATTACACACATAATGGATTAGGATGGAGATCTTTGTAAAACTCTTCAGTGCTTTTCACATGTTATTTCTGACTTAAATATGACATATTTATTTGAGAGTACCAAGAAACAGGAAGAATGAATGATAGAGCATGAAATAGTAATAGGATCAACAACCAATGCTGTTGAAACAAAGTACTCAACTTTTCTGTTTATTGATGTTTGAGTCCATGATGTATGTTTTGTAAAGTCCTAGGGGGAGAGAAGGAGATCACACTCGTACATTGCAAGTAATTAGTTAATACCATTTTGAGATAATGAAGAATGGATATAGTAACAGAAAGGGTACAGAGCGGAGAACTCTTCTCAGTCTCTAAAAATGTCCTAGCAAATGCACAATGGTTCAACAAAATTGTGGTAAAAATATATGATTACATCAAAATTGCACAAAAATGAAATACAAGTAAAGCTTTACAGTATTTGTTTAGACCAGAGGTGTGACCTTAAGTGTTTGCAAAAAAGAAAGAAAAAAGTGCAGAGAAATCAGTTACTAAAGAAAAAAAAGAGGAGATATCAGTGTGTGTCACATCAATTGTGATCCTCTGTTACATGTCGGTCAGTATTTTCAGACCAAGTATCTGAATCTCTCTAGCACACCCAAATACTTCCCCTAATCACCCTAGACTCCCAGGGACTGTAGAGCCCCTGACCATTCATATTTGTCTAGGCAGAGTTTCTGGCTCTGTTCTCTACTGCCAAAGCATGGTGACCTACACATATTATTGTGCTTTTAATATAAATGTCTCGCCAAACTATAAAATAAGAAAAATGGTTGTTACAAGTTATAATCTTTTCCCCCTTTCATATCTGAGTAAACTTGGGCTCTACACCTAGAATTTACTCCCAAATACTGAGCGAACCAAGTTACATAAAAATCTAAAGCTAATAGAATAATCAATTTCTATGATGACTGATTATGTCCCCTTTCACACAAAACTACATGTCTGATTTGATTATTTTCTGTTTTTTCAGTTTTAATGAGAAATTTCTACCTTGATCACATAGAACACAATTCTCACTTGCCTTATGATTTCAGAAGTACTTGTAAAGTGAAAATTTCCCTTTAAGTTGTTAATGGGAAAATCTTAAGAAAGAAGCAGCAATGTAATAACATTGTTAAAATCAAACAGAAATGAGCCTCTGATTTGATACTTTTAAGCATTAAGTTGAATCTTTTAAAAATGTATATCTCAAATTAATGCAGATAAGTTTTTAGGTGACGTCCAGGCTTGGTTTCCCTGCTCCTCCCTTTTCTTGACTGCAAATCTTATGTAGAGCCCTTAAGTCACAGAGATGGATTGCTCTGAAGAGAAACAACAATAATTTCCACTGAATATATTAGAAATCTGAAAAATCTCCCTGACCCATGAAAATTATGATTTCATAGATAATAAATACATGACAATCACAGAAAATGCAGAATTTAAAATATAACTTACTAACATTGAGAGTGGACTAAAAAGATGAGAAATGTCATGAATGGGCTCATAATCTCAATATTTTAGCTAGGAAATTAGAAAGTATTTTTAAAACTGGTAAGTCAAAGAATAAAGAATATTAGCATATAATCATGTGATAGTGACCATAGTGGTGAGCCATTAAATGCTGCCTAAAGATATAGAAGTTTAAGCTGATGATCTCCCCCATCTATGCTAGACTGTAGACCCAATTACTCAAAGCTCCAGCAGGGCAAATACTGTCTACTTTATTCTAAATTACATCCTCAATAGACAGCCCTGCCCCTACTATATATCTGAATGTCAGTAAATATTTGCTGAATTAACTAATCAATGAGTACATTCACCCACTTTCGCTCTTTGTCCTCTCCTCTCAGTACACATATAGATAGCAGTTCACTGCCAAGAGTCCATTTTGGACCAGCCCAACTTTCTGTCTCTTGTTACACGCTCAGATTTGTATTGATCAGGATCCTTGAAAAATCATGCCAAAAAAGTATAACTTTGGGTCAATATAAACCCCTGGCCTCTGATTTCAAATAAAAAGCGTTCACAAATTCTCCAGGGTGCTTTTTTCCTACAGACAGTATTTCGAATATTCGCCATTCCCTACTCCCCGTCTTTAGATAACCAACAACTCTTAGTTACAAGATGATTGCTCTGCTATTTTAGTAGGAAAAAAGAAAATCATCTGTATGCAAGAACTCTTCAGTATCTTGATCATCATCACAACTGTGTGTCTTTGCCATAATTGAAGTTGTTTTGTTTTTGTGTCGTATTGTTTTGTCTTGAGACACTTTCCATCTTTGATTTGGTGACTTAAAGACATTGCTTTTCTTCCAACCTCCTGGTATACCATTTTAATGATTTATATGTAATGTACCATTCCTATTTGTACTTAACTTTATCTTATCACTCTATGTACTTATGGGAAGCCTTCTTATCCACAGTCATGTCTTCTTCTATCATCTACTTCTTATAAGATAATACCCCCAAAATCAAATTAAACTACAGACAAGCATCCTTTGTCTCCCACACCCCGTCACCCAGAGCCCATATTGATAAAAAATGAAAATCTCTTCATTCTAAGCCTGTTTATTTTTACCTCTGGTTATATTCATTTGATAACAGCCCACAATTCAGAGACCAGACATTATCTTTGAGTTCTTAATTCCTTATTTCCTTTATTCAGACAACAAATCATGTTGCTTCTATCTACAAACTATCACTTGAATTATGAATCTGTCTAGTTTTAATATCCTCACTGTTGTAACCTTCGTTTAGGAGGACCTCACCCTCGCTTGTTTGGATTCCTGTAACAACTTCCTGGCTGAATTCCTTCCTTCTAGTTTTACTTTCCTCTAATCCATTATTTACACTGCTGCCAGAGTGTGCTTTCTAAAATGCAAATTTAATCATGTCTTTTCCTTGCTTCAGAATCTTATAATGACTCCCATAGCTTTGAAGATAAAGTCCAAATTCCTCAGCATGGCACGTAAGGTGTTTTACAGCCTGGCATCTGCTCACCTCTCCAGGTGCACTTCTGTCTTGTTCACTGACTTTCTGATACTGAACGAAAGGTTGCTCACCAAAAGATGTGACCCCTCTCACCTTCACACGGTTACAACTTCGTGCATGCCAATTCCTGCATGTCTATAGTAAATATCAGTCTTTTTTTAAAACCCAGTGCAGGGGATACGCCATTCAAGGCTCTGGATTCTAGTCCAGGGCAGAATCCCACCCTGCCCCACCCCTACTGGGTAGAGCTTGGCAGAGTGATATTTCAAGACACATTTCTGGCATGCATTTTTCTTAATGGTATATAAGATATGGTAAATATGAATTGTGATTTATTTTTCTTTCTATTCAGCAAATATTGAATAAACAAATAAAAAATTACAGAAATGAGGATGGACATGGTAGCTCTGTTTATAAGAGTTTTAGGGAGTTGAAAGAGGCATTTTAAATCCCAACTCTAAAAGTTACTAGGTGTGGGAATGTACACAGTTACAAAGTCTCCTGAAGTTGAAGTCATTTGAACAGATAACCATAGTTCCTAACACATAATGGAAGATAAAAGGAGGTAATTCTGAGCAAGTACTCATCACGATGCTTTAAAGAATGCTAACTCCTATTATACTCATGGCCAAGTGGCCAAATGGAGAAGTATGTTTGATCATACTTCAAAGAGAAGTAGGATTAATGGTTGGTACAAGAAGAGATAATTTTTTTTCTCATAGAAGGAAAAACTGTAAAATATTTAAATGCTCGATGATCAAATAGCTTTTTGCAAAGTAGTACAATGTGTAATAAGGAGAAACATAGCTTAGTATTGCAGTGTATTCAAAATAAGGCAAAGATTGCAATTGACAGAGAGTTTCATGTGAATCAAAATGCGAATGATCTGAAAACGGTCTGAATTACAACTAAAGAGAAATATAATATCTAAATAAATAGTAGCCAAAGTTCAGTGTATTCCATGATCGTCTTAGCGTTCCTAAGGTTTACAATCAACTTGAAATATGATTTAGGAAAGGAGAAACATTAGAATGATAAGAGTAATAAAAAACAGGGAAATGAAGAATAGTGAAAGGAAACTGGAGAGTTTTGTCTGGACAGATAAAAATTATAGGTGGGCATTATAGCTGCGTTCAAATATAATTTATTGTGTGGCTTGGAATGATGGAATCCATTGCAGCTTGCTAATGTAGATGCAATGTGAACTGCGGTAAGCACTTAACATATCTGAATTTCAATTGCTGTATTTGTAAAAGTAGAAAAATAAGTTTCTTCGGGTTGTTGGGAAGATAAAATCACATAATTGTATATAAGTTACTAGCTTGCCGATTGATATTCAAGGAATAGAATAAGAGTAGAAATTATTTTTTAACAAGAATTTTCAAACTTTTTCCCACTGAACTATTAAGAAACAACCAAAAGAGATGTACTGGCTTAATATAGGGTAGATTTTCCAGTTGCTAGTGGTGAATACAAATGGAAAGGGATTAGTTCCCTGTATTGGATCTCAATAAAAGCCACTTCTTCCATAAACCTTCCTTAAAATAGATTACTTCCTTAAAATATGTACCGTTCCTAATCACGCGTTAATTTATCTGAAGTTTCATGTTTGTAAAGTGTGTCTACCATATAAATACAATATTCCACGCAGGAAAGGATCTTCCTTGCTTTATTTTACTATTGTATTCTAACACTTGCATATTTGAAACAAGATAACCCTTAGGTACTATTTCTTAAAGTGACAATCAAAGGATGCACAAGTAGATTAACATTGTCACATTCAAGTAGTATTTCTTGAATTAAGAAATGACTGAAGGTTAATATCAAAGATATCATACACAGAATTTAAAAATTTGACAGAGGTTAGACAAATCACCTACTCAATTTTTTTTTCTAATCCCAAGATTCATTTAGTCTTGAATAAGTGCCTATCCTTGAAATTTTCTAATAAGGCTTGCTCTAAATCAGAAATCATTTAGAAAAAAGTCATTCACTGCTTAGAGGTTTGATTAGGTGGTCTTTAAGTCTCCTTCTAGCATCAAGATCCAGTGAGTTATTTCATGATTATATTTAGCCATCATTTTTGAGGAGATTATATATAAAAATTCAAGAATAGCTACTATCGAAGAGCACACATGTTCACAGGTTTAAATTAGGAGCAAAATTTCTTTCTCTGGTGACCTGATTAGTTTTAGTGCATAGTTACATTAATTATTGGAATAGCCTTTTCTGTACACAGAATAGCTTCTGGGTAAGTTAATCATCTAAGTAAGTTATTATTTCACAAATGATAAATTATAAGCACTAACATTTTGCATTAAGTCAGAAGTGGAAAGTAGCTAAACCTGCTTACTTTCCTGCCTGCAGTTACCTCATTTATTTTCCCTCTTATCAAGGGAGTAGCTAATATTACAAGTCGTTCAGCAGAGCTGTTAATTCAACTTCCTTGAGTCACATTACAACTAGTAGCACAGAAGAACAAAAATAGGAAACCTTTTGTTTCCTTTTCTACAAACACATCCTGCCCCATACCTCATGACACTGGAATTAAAAAAAAAAAAATCTTCCTGCCATCAAAAAGGAACATACATGTGGGTTCCTTAGCTCTGGTATGTTAATAGCATCAAATCTGTGTTGCTGGTAAAGAGAGAGAGAGAAAGAGAAAGAGAAAAAGAAAGAGAAATCACATGCAAATATTCAAGAAAACTCTAGCTGCTACAGAGACTATTGCATGGATAATCGCAGAGATAGCCTGGAAAATTCAAGTCAGAAAACCATTCTTCCCTTCATGAGTTAGGTTGGGCATGATTTGTCAGATGTGACACTATTGATATTTGGAGCTGGAGAGTTCAGTTCTGTGGAGGACAGACCCATGAACTGCAGGATACTTAGCAGCATCTATGGCCTTTACCCACTAGCAGCCACTAGTACATTTCCCCCCGTTAGGACAACCAGAAATATCTCTTCTCCTTCTCACATTCTTTAGGGGCAAAAATTATTTCCATCTACAGAGGGAGATGGAAGAAAGTCCCTGTTATTAGAGTTGTAGCTTTCTAACATCAAAGCTGTAGAGAACTAACCAGGGTGTCCGAGGTAGGTACAACAAGGTCCTCAAGTGATCGTTTTAGATACTGTGATCCAAAGATTAAATTATAAGCAGATACTACGAAATTTGACAGTAATTCTCTCCTCTGTCATTCTATTTCCCACCAACAGCAAAATAAGCATATGTGAGTATTTAAATATTGTATATATTCTGATTTTAAGTCAGAAAATTGTTAAAATATAATAAAAGGAAGATTTCTTCTCCATAATAACAGAAAATATGAAAGTTAATAACTCTGTTTTCTAAGATTCTTTGGAGTATGTGTAGTTCTGTGTGTGTGAGTGTGTTAATTGTGTAACTCAGTTCATCTATGTCTCTGAATATTTTACATTGTTTTAAAAATGACTATTGTGCCTGTTTAAGGTTTTATTGTAAAATAATAGAACCGGGTTTTTTTCTTATGAGCTTCTGTCAAGGAATATCAAGTAGATTAGGGGAAGTTTTTTATTAATATATTCAATTTATAGTACCTGCACTTGCTTGTGTCAGATAACAACAACAACAAAAATAAACCCTTTTTTTTTTTAAGGATTTGGTAAATGTTCAGTCCCCAAAAAGGTCCGAAATAAGCATTTTGTGATTTAATTCCGCATGCTTCTCTAGTCCATATATGCTTCATTATTATCTCACGGACCTGCATACCAGACATGAATTCTCTGCAAAAAGCTAAGCAGTAAGGAAAGTAAAACTCACAAACAAAGGTATCGAAGCATTAAGCAATCGGAAGAGTTTAGAATCCTCTTTCTTTTAGTGTGTTTGTAAATGATTTCAGGTTTTTCCATATCCAGTTTCCCATAGACTTTCTGTCTTCCTTACACACTAATCATTACAACATTCTGCTTATAGCATTCTTTTATATTCCAAGATGCCCTTAACTAATGCAAAAAATAAAAAAAAGTACCCTTCAATACATTTTCTATGGTTGCTGTTCGGGAAGAGAGTATTACCAGAGAGGGAATTAGGCCTTAATGTGAGTGGATTGTATATGTTATAGGGAGATTGGTACCTGAAATATGTGATTCACATTTTATAATTTAACAATTGACAATAAAATATGTTTTATTATTATATAAGTGAGATGTCTCTAAATCTTGTCTCCTTCCCATTCATTTACCCACTTGGCTACTTGAAAGGTAAATTGTTCCAGTACTTCTTTATTATGACCTGGAGCGGCATAAGCAATTGACCCTCTTAAATGTAAGGGACACAGCAGCATGCTTCGTGAGTCCTTTCTGCTTAGTATTATTGGTTCAGCATTTCTCTGCAAAGTTCAATGAGGTTCATTAGCTTATCTGAAGAGAATGGGACCGATACTTTCGAGGCAGCTTCTCTCTGTGACTTTTCTAATTAAATCCCTTCCATCAGATGAAGAGCTGCCCTTTTTACTTGACAAACATTTGTTCTAATTTGGCCTTGCTTGATTTTTCAGAGCTTTTACGTCCCTCTCCCCCCTCTATACCCACTAGCATCTGTTAGTCAGAAGATGGCTCTGGCTGACATTTACTCTGAATGTGCTTGCTTATTAAAATATTTCAATGTTAGACAAGCTTATCAGTTGAAAAATACAATATAGTTATGGAGCACTGGTGGAGCTCATTTTAGAAGAATGTTTTGTTGTACTGATGCATCTTCCTTAGCTTTTTGAGATAAGATCGAAGTTACAGAGTTGTGGATACAGAGTCTATACAGAGTAGATAGATGTTTCGTAATATAAACCAAACTCCCTTCCTTTGTTTTGTCTAAAGTACACAAATTAAATGTTAAGTAGGGAAACATGAAGAGTAAAGTTAAAATTAAAATAAAAATCACATTAAGCACTAGGATAGTTCATATTTGAAAGTAAAAGTAAGTTCTCAGCAATGGCATCCGACTGGCTTCAGAGGGACTGTAACTATGAAGTGAGTCGACACCTCAAAAACACTCAAACTCCAAGAATTTTTCATAGATCTTGAAAATACTCCAGGTACCTGGCTGATGAGTGATTAGTCCTGTAAGAAGACTCTTCTTCACAGACAAGATGATGATGTGTAAGGTTAAGTGCTCACCTAGGATCAAGTGAGTGGTCAGGGCTTTGATTGTCTACCCAGGACTTCAGAAAGGCATGAGCCATCAGTGACAAGCCTTGCTACGTTCGGTTTATTCTCCTATTTTCTTTAACACTATCCAGTGCTATTAGCTTGCCAGCCATGTAGTCTGTAAGTAATAGGTTGCAATAGCAGCTGAAATTGACAAGTGCTTAGCCCAGAGCACGGACTGAATGTAATTCATAGGGTTCCCGAGTTAATTTCCAATACCTATTTCATCAAGGCAGACTGAGAGATGGCTGCCAGCATCTTTTGGCTTGATCTGTAAATCCCTATGTCTTTTACTGCCATCATTTCATTTTTTTATACATACTATCTCTTTCATTTGCTCCTCCCCATTTCCATAACTTCAAATGGAGCTTCTCTCTTGGCACATCAGTCATTTAGGTTAGAGGCCCTTGCAGCTAAATGTAAGACCTTCAAATGTTATTGAAGTGCATTTTTCCATGTGGCTCTGTTTAAAGTGATGTTTCTTTCGGGACTGCAGGGTGAAATATGAAGTTATCTGGGAGAGTAAATCTAAGATGTTGGACAGATGGTGAAGCGTCAGTGCATCCACAGAAATGCATTTCATTTTTATACAAGGGACGCTCTCAATCAATTCTGGCTTGAGAAAACAGTTGCTCATAGTGCAGCAGCAGCTTCTTTGTCTCTAACAGATCGATAGCGAAGCTTACCATTCTCTAATAGCTTTTAAATTCATGAAAAAATAAAATCAGAGTAAAAGTAAAATTCAAAAAGAAAAGACTTCTTAAAGAGTAAGATTTTATTGAAAATGGAACAAAAGTTGTCACTAATAGATCAAATGAAATGATGGTTGGTGAAACATAAAAATCATTTACTTTACAGGACACAGGAAGTTTCTTATTTCACCTAAAATGTGTATTGGGAACAACGCTCTTAACAGAAATTCTTATTTAAACTTTGCAAAATGACTTTTGTTCATTGAACGTCTGCAGCTTTCATTTATGCTGCCTGCACTTAACAGCCTTCTAAATCACCATCTCAGCAAAAAAACAAAAACAAACAACAACAACAAAAAAATAAATCACCATCTCAGTCCTCCTGTTACCTTCAGTCCTATTCCAGCTGCCACCACCTTCAAATCTGCTTTCACACAGCATTTGGTAAAGAACATTCAGAATACTAGATGTGCTATCTGTTGTGAAAGTACTATTCAAAATATCTGGTACAACAATAAAACAATATTTCAGTGTAAGTCATTCAGTGCATATTCTATATATATTATATATACACACACACACATATATATATGCAAAATTTAGTGTCTAGCGCAGACCCTGTGGTCTATGGTAATGATTTTACCATTTAACAAGTGTTAAATAGCTTGCGTTTCAACTGATTTTCTCAGTCAATGTCAAATGTAATCAATTTTTGGAAAAAAAAAAAAAAAGGAAAACTAATTCATTTAGGTTACTTAAATACATATGTATTTCTAAAAAAGTGAAAACTTCTCAGGAGCAATGGAAGTTTTCCTAAAAAGCAGTTTCTGTACTTTAAAAAAGCACACTCTTCCCAGCTAGTTACTTGGTGATTCCAGAACTTCGGTGAAGCTTACCTACGAGCAAGAACATTGTCTCAGTAATAGTATTGAATACTAGAAAGGAGATAGGTTCATGCTGTAGGCTTTAGGGTTGGCAAGTTTTTTTTTTTTTTTCTGTAAAAAACTAGCCAGATAGTAAATATTTTTGGCTTTTTGGGCTATGTGGTATCTGTTGTAACTGCTCAGCTCTGCAATTGTAGTGTAAAAAGCAGCTATCTTGTAATACCTATTAGTGTTGAGTAAGAGGAAGTACTGATACTAGAAGATAGCAGTGTTAACCTATTTCAGGGAGGGCAAAAGATCCCCAGTTGAGAGGAATGGGCCAGAATAATACACAGAAGAGGACCCATCTGAACTGGCCAAGTTTAGTCCTGGGAAGCATAGTCCAGGGTAAAGGTCTTCAAAACATTTGACAGGCCAGCTCATGGGTTTTAGAACTTTCCCTGAGATGACAAGGGGTTTCTGAATTAACGGGGAAGGGCACAGTCAATTCTTATATATTCAGAGTAACTGAGGTGGAACCCCTTTAGGATCACTGAAAAGTCTGAGTTATATGATGCTTTTTATAGGAAGTGGTTTTGTTGTTTTCAAGTACATAGAGTAATTGGCAAAACATCCACAAAAACATTACCAAGGAGATTTCCTGCTGGCATGTTTAAGTGAAAAGTGGCGATTCATTTAAAATTAGCATATTATTATATGTGTATAAAAATGGTCCAAATAAATTTCTTCAAAAGAGTTTCTTTTTTTATATTGGTTAGATATTTTTCTTAATTTATTATGTAGAAAAAGAAATCACCCCAGGCATATTGGGATATGTTTATAATCCCAGCAAGGTGGGAGGCCAAGGTAGGAGATCTCAAATTCAAGAGCAGTCTGGGCAGCTGAGCAAGATATTGTCTCAAAATAAAAAATAAAAAGTGCTGGGGACATAGCCCAGAGGTAAAGTACTTGCTAGCATGTGTGAGTCCTTGGGTTCAATTCCTACTATACAACAAGAAAATAAAACTGGGTGGTTTCACTGTGCCTTCTCAATGAGATTTTTTTTCTCTATTTAACTTTTTATGACTTACCATACCAGTTAGAAAATGTATCTTTAGAATATTAGCATTTGTCTCACATTTCCTGCCTCATTGGTGTGCTAAACTCCCCACATAGTTCAAAAAGCCTGGTATAGTTAATTACTTTAAATGAAGAACTAATTCATCCTACAGTAGAAGATTGTTCATAATAAATTTATAGTCTTGCAGGATATTATGTTAAGAATTTTGTTATAGGTATATTTCAAACATGACATGAATCTTTATAAGGGGCCACTGTTGTTGGTCCTCTTCTCATTACTAATTTTTTCCTATGGGCATTCAATTTTACATAACAAATGTATCTAAAAATCCTGTTTTCATGGCCCTGGTTAGATATTGGATTGTGTATTGTAAGCCCATTTCAAGCTTTAAAGAAATGAAACTCTGCATTCATTTCATCTTTATTTAATCAATAAAATTTTTGATGCTTGCTTATTTTTCCTTGCATTATCCTAGGCGCTGAGAATGCAAGAATACATCTGTTATTTTCTTCTTCTCAAGGTTTCCTACAAACTTGGGCTGTTCCATTTTAAGTCCTTTGGCTTCCTCTACTTTAACTTGAAGTTTGGGACACAGAGTAATCTGAGACGACTGCTTAGTAGCTCCTGCCAGGATGGTCCTATTTTGTTCCCTGTACCTCACCAGTATTAGCCTCTGGGATCCTCAGTGTTCCTGTCAATTAAATTGAAGCTACTCTTCAAGAGGTTAGTTATCGGGCTGAGAATTTAGCTCAAGCGGTACAGTGTGTGTCCAGCAAGTGCAAGGCCTTGAGTTCGATCCCCAGCACCACACAAAAAAAAGTTACTTATCAAAGCCAATAGACCAGTTTTTTCTGAACTTTGATATTATAAATTCTTTGACCATTGTGTTTCTCCTCTATTGAGCTTCCTTCCTTCTCAGCATACTCATCTCAGGTTTTTAGCCATTTGGGCCCCGTTTTGTCTTTGATAAAGAAATAAATTCCTATTGTGAGCTTTCATCTCACTCTAGACTTTCCCATCTTGCATTCACTTCTGGATTTCTCTTATGTGGCTACGTTTCCTTTAAGGACTACTTATTGAAGTAAGCAGTTTTTCCAGCCCAGCTTTGAGATGCAAACTATAGTAGCATGGCTATGTGATGATGCTGTATCTTCTTTATAAGAGGTTATAACTCAAATATGCATTCTTAGATGAATACAGCCTTCCATCTAGAAGTTGCCTTGAAGGTAGCTCTTTTAGAGGAAAACTTATTCAGTTAGGATTCAAAGTTGTGATTTATATATCTGCTAATTCCCAGTAGTTTAACCAAGACAGGAGCATTTGTCAAATCACATGAATAAATCTAATACAGGGTAATAATACTTGTACTAGATTTATACAGATTTATCTGATCTGGCATTAGATTTAAATGTAATAATTGGTCAAATGATGTCTTTGGGTCTCAATTTTTATGTCCCTCTTGTTGACTGGGCTTTCCTCCCTATGTTGGTTTAATTATCAGGCTACACAGAATGATAAGATAGATGCTATAGTTCCCATTGTATTCTCTCAGGAGAAGTTTAGAGAAAGAGAAGAAACACTCCTTCAAGATATGCCAACAAAATGCCTGGGATTAAACATCAATTGGTCTCATGTGGCCATTTCCAAACCAATGTCCTCAATCAGTGAAAAAGAAAGCAAAGCATGACCTCAGCGTAGTCTGGCTTCCCCCTGAACACAGAAACTGAGAACGGGGCATAAGTGTTGCCAAACGAATTGTGAGCTCTTAAGAGAAAGAGTGAGTGAATACTGGTCATTAGTTTCCAAAGAATAAATATTTATTAGAAGAAAACTGCCTTTAAATTTAGAAGTTGTTATTTCATGTCACAGTTACTAAACATAATAAATTAGTAAACTGGCAAGGGACTTAACCTCTCTGAACCTAGTTTTCCAATGTGAAATCTAATAAGAGATAGTTGCATGATTTTGTTGTTTAAGTAATAAAGACAATGCCACACATGAATACACAATTACTGATATACATACAAATTTATTATTAGGAGTACTAGTAGTATTTGTGCCAATTTGTCCAAAAGTTGTTTGTCACAAGTGAAGACAAAGTCATAGTAACACCATTTCACTGGAGATGCAGGCAAGACACAGGCAAGGATGACAATTTCCAAATGAACAGCGCTAATCTGAAGAACATTGGCACTCTTAGCATGAAACCAGATGTCAGACAAAAATCAGAAAAACAAGAAAAAAACTGATGAGAAAGCACCAGGTAAACTCATTCACTTAAAATTGTGTTAATTAGTTATTTTCAGGGAAGTATAAATACAAAATGGTCAGTGAAAGTATTGCACTAAAAAGCCTTCTTAATTTGTATTTTCAGACATAATTCACTTGTTTTCTCCACTAGACCTTTCTAGCATCTATTTTGATGTTTTCCTGTCTATCAATCTATCTATCAATTTATGTTGCTATATATGTTTGTTGCTCTGTATTGCTGTAACAGGTAAACTCATTAGACCGCATAGCTTATGCAACATACATTTATTTTTTCTTAGTTCTGGAATTTAGAAGTCAAAGATCAATGTGCCCTCAGGGTTGGTGTCTTAGTTACTTTTCTCTCTTGCTGAGACAAAATACCCTATACCCAGCGTTAAGGGGGAAAGGTTTACTGAGCTCACAGTTCATAGAAGTTTCAGTCCACAGCCAGCTGGCTCCAAGGCAGGGTGGCCTGGCAGGCAGTCAGAAGGCAGCAAGGTAAGCAAGGGGCCTAGGCAGCACCTTTATGCACCTTATATTTTATCCAGGCTGCCAGGATTAGGGCAGTGCCAAACCAATCAGTGGACTGATTTAGTGATCACACGTATTTAATCCTAGCATCACACACTCTAGATTCAGCCACCTCTGAAAAAGCCCCACCTATGACTGCACAAGGCTTTGGGGGGACATTAGGCATAAACTATAACAATTAATTTCTCATGATGCTTCTCTTCTTAGCTTGCATGTGGCCAGAAAATTCTTGCTAGTATGTTCAAAATGCCTTTATCATGCATGTACATTCCTGGTCTGCTTTCCTCTTATCTGGACACCAGTTGTATTGTACTAGGGATCTGCCTTTAGGACCTCACTTAATCCCAGTTACCTCCTCAAAGGCCCTATCTGTAAATGAAATCACACTGCAAATGAAGGATTCATCATACAGTGTTTTGTTTTGTTTTGTTTTTTTCCCTGAGGAGGACAAATTTATTCTGTAGCACTAGTATATTTCCTTTACAGTGCTTAAAATTTCACTGTAATAGATTGTTTTTCTCTTTGTTTTTCTTGAGAGTATTTTCTTGTTTTCTTTGTATCTCTTATTTAATGTAAATTACCTGATCAGTGGTAGTGTTCAGTTAAAACCCTAATGTATTGACTTAAACTGATTAATAGGTAAGAAGGTAGCTAAAGGAGTTATTTCCCTGTTACCTTCTTAGTGTGAGACTTGGCAGTCTTTGATCACTCTTGCCTATAATATGGTTCCTTCGGGACCTTGCTCAATAAACCTGATGAATTATAACACCCCTCGAAGTAACACACTGTCTTCCATTTAGGTCTGGAAAATATTTAAAAAATACAGTGTGTAATTTCACCTCTTTCTTGATAATTCTTCACATTTGGTGGGAAAGTAGAGTGTAGTTGCAAAGTGTACACACTTAATGTAGTTGATAAGACTTCTCTTTTCAAGGTCAAACGCACATGCACGTACACACACGCACACCCATTCTACCTCGATAAAAACATTCAAAGAACATTTTCAAACTAAAGACATCAGAGTCTAATAAGTGAATTCAAATAAGAACAGGCATTTGAAGCACCAGAAGAATATGCACTTAGATTCTTGTACTCTTTTAAGTAAATGATAATTTGGGGTTTATGCACTCTTCAAGTATGCTCAAGTTTTGACATTATAGATTGCTCTTTGTTCAAGGTAAATTTAAGGGCTTTTTCTTCCCAGTACTGAAAAATGTCTGGATTTCCCTCAAGGTAGAAATAAAATAAGGTGTTAAAATGTATACCAATATTTAGTTTGTAACCTTGAGATGAGGCACCAGATAGTCTAACACCTCACACTTTTCATTTCGAAAAGTGTTATGATAGTACTTGCAACCTGCTTTTAAACATATGTAACAGGAATACTCTGGAGGTTAATTATATTTAAAAATCTGCAAATTGCTTGGAGTTTCCCAGGGTTGGAGGCCACGTAAATATAGCTGTCATTCTTTTCCTGGGACTTGGTCAAATTTCTTTTAAAAGCAAAAGGTTTTCATCTTGCTTTCCTGAGGCGTGACCTATGTTAGCAGTCACGATGCTATATAGCACTGACGCAACTGCCTACTGAGCCATTTAGAGCACCCTTCGATCTGGAAACTTTGATTACATTTTATGATCAGTCTTCTAAGGTCAAGGAATTTGATTTGCATCTGTCAGGCAGGTAGAGGAAGGGAAGTCCCTCCTGAAGCATTATCACCCACTTTTCTTAGGTGAATACTTCCCAACCTTCACATCATATATTCAGGTTTTTTGAGTTATCTTGGTGGTAGATAAATTTGTGCTTTGGTGCTAATGTTTTCAAGACTTAAAAAGCCCAAATCATGGACTTCGCAGAATCGGGCGCAAATGAAGAATTTCAATTTATTAATTTGTTTTTGGTCCAGGAGACCCATTGCCATTTTGAAATGTTCCAGAAAGCAGAAGTACTTGTTTGATAAAAACAAGTAGCCATGCATCAGACATTCATTATATAAAGGGCATGGAGCTGGTGGAGCCAACGTAATTCATATTGCAGATGCTGCACTAACTTTCTCCTGGGATTCGAAGCATCAGCTCTGGAGCTGCCATTTCAGAAGCTGTCTATTAAGCCACATGTGGGAAAACTTACAACAAATTAAGTCTTGGAAACATTTAATTCTAATGCTCTTTGCTAACTTTATTAGACCTGAATGAGGACATATTTATTATATAAAGACTGCCAAGATTAGTTTGGAGAGCTGGGAAAGTCAGAGGGTATCAATCCCAGTTTGCAACCTGACAGAGAAACTTGCAAACAAGCAGGAGGTATCAGCTATCGCTTACCCCGGAGGCAGGAAAAAACATGGAATTTAATGTTTGAAGGATGGCTGTTCACACCGTTTCATTTGACTTGATGCAACTCAATGTCAGAATATCAGAAATCCTGAATGTTGTCAAATGGTTTAGGTAGGCTATTTGCAAGGTCATCTTAGTTTCACTACAAAGCTAAGATTTCCTATTTTGTCAGAATATCATTACCACCTCATGTGTATCTACGGCATTTTTGAAAAACAGTTTTCTTAGGAGTATTTATGCCACAGACCTCTGTATTTAATAACTTCAAGGAATTTCCCAACCCTTCATTTTCGTTGGCTTAGTCTACAGTTAATTGGTAATCAATCTCTGTCAAGATAAGCAATTTGATCTACCTTAATGGAGTAACAAGTTCAGTTGGGAAGTGATAAAACCTCATTTCATGTTAATATGGCCTTTGCTGCGGGTATTGCATGAGGTAGTGCAGATGCTGTTTGTTTCTAATTCATAGAGAAAGAAATGTCCAGATTTATCAGAAATGTACCAATACTACATCGGTCTACAAAAATCATACTCTGGTGTGGGGGTGTTATTATATTTTAATTACACATTATTGGTCAAGCACTTCTTAGTGCCTAACACTATGCTATGATTAGCAATTGTTCTGAAGTCTAAAAAATGAATAAAGTTGTGTTTACTTGTCTTCAAAACATTAGTTGATTCAGAAGTCTCCATGGTAAAATAAATATGACAACTCTTTGGGGTTGCTGAGCATGCCAATATAATTTGAGAGTTTAATTCTATATTTAGCAAGTTGCTGCAGCATTACACGTAACTCTTGCTAAGTACTTCAACTTCTTTCTCCGTTCTGCAACTGAATGGATTTCACTCTAGAATCCAGAGATTTTTCATTCAGCATGAAAGGAAATTGTTTAGGTGATAGTCAAAGAATGCAAACATAGCACGTATGTCAGTCTTAAAGGATAAGAAGGCTGGTTAAGCAAAGTTTGTCTCTGCCATAAGACTGATCCAAAATGAAAGCAGTGATAGGCATAGGTTACGAAGAAATGGTTTGGTGTGGGTTATGCATTTGATTCCAAAGCAAATCTTAGTATTACACACTGTTAGTTGAATTACTAGGAACTCAAGAAGCATAGATCTAACAAAACAGGCTAACACGCATACCAGATATAACATAATGACCTTTGTTTGTATATGTAGATGTATATATGTGAAATCTGGGAATGACTAAATGTACATTGAGCCACATAGTACCAGAGCTTATAGCTGTATTTTTATTCTCATGTTCTACTATCAATTAAATGACTTGGAAGCATTTAATACTGAGTCCATGATCAGAAATGTAATTCATACTTAACTATATATCTTCACTTGGAAAATGTAATATCAGTTAAATTGAAATGACTCTTAGGAAGAAAAAAGGAAAAGAAATATTTGTGTATATTCACATGCTTGTGTTTGCATTAATACCATTTCAGGTTAATAGTAGGAAATAATCCCAAGTGTTTGCATATATATAATTTTAGAATATCTGGAAAAAGATGAAGCAATAAAATCAAATTACATTTTGTTAGAACAGCCAATAGAAAAGGTGGAGATTGGATTAGCTATACTAGAACAACATTTAAGAGTCTGTGATTTTGAACTATAAGTTTACTTAGCAAATCAATAATACAATTCTTAATTGTACAATTTTTTTCTATTAAGTCCATGAATCTATATCTGTGCTTTTTTTACATGTAAATTACCAAAAATTGCTAAGTTGAAGAGCTCTTTCACAAGAGAATTTCATTACTTATGATTAGTGGTTGTCACAATAATACTAAATCAACCATTTATTGTGTGCTGGGCATTATGCTAAGTATTTCTATATTTGTTATCTAACTAAATTTTCAAATGATTCCTATGTTATAGGCATTAGTACTATAATTTTAAAAATGAGGAAGAAGTTTTTTTTTTTTTTTTTTTTTTTTTTTTTTTTTTTTTTTTTTTTTTTTTTTTTTTTTTTTTTTTTTTTTTTTTTTTTTTGGTGCTGGGGATTGAACTCAGGGCCAAGCTCAATCCCCAGCCCAGGAAAAAAGAAATTTAAGCAAGAGATTAAATTACTTGCCCAAGATATGGTTCAAATTCAGATCATCCTTAATCCAAAAAATATATTATCTTTTTGTCCAGCTAAAAGATCTTCTCAATTATATATATATATAAATAAATTATATATAAACATGTATATAATGTATATATTCATTTAAAACGCATATGTAACCTTAAAAATATTGAAGCAAGTTGTTACTCAAAATACGTTAATATTATTTCCTTCCAATAGATCTCTAGAATAGTTCTTTTAAAAGTTTAAATTTAACTAACCTTAATTTTTAAAAATTAGTTTTATATATAATTAAATACAAATAAAATTTGAAATTATTCCTTGTGCATTGCCACAAATCATTTCACATCTTAAATATGCCTTTGCGTATATCTTCCTCTATTAAGAAAATTTGTTTTATAGGACATGTATATATGCTTTTTCTGTCATTTTTCCCACCCAACTCAGGCTCCAATTCATCCAGTTAATAGACTGACAGTGCAGTCTTAGAAAACAGTGTGATTCAGAAAACTGAATTCACCTCAGAATAGAGCACCCATGATTCTCAGGCATAGAATACAATCATTAAATCGGAACATAGGCTTTGAGTGATTATTAGATGGAAAGCAGGGTCAGTTTTTTTGAACTGATGAATAGTCCCTTAAGCACTGCATTCTGGAATTATGACTTTCCTGACTCATCTGCGTAGACACTCCACCCTGTGAGGACCCTCTTTGTCTTTAACCTTACACAAGCTGAAAGGGTTTTTTTTTTTTTTTTTTTTTTTTTTTTTTCCTGTGTGTGTTTACTTTCATCTACTTCCATTCGGGTGAAAAATATCAAGTTAAAGTGAAAAGCACCTTTTCAACTACATCACCTCCCAGGAGGCAAACATCCTACCTGCAATTTTCATCCAATGGGTAATGTCGATAAAGTATAATATAAAATAATGAAAGGGACTTTCTCTAGGCATCTCGATGGGTAATATGTCTTTTAAAAATCATTCACATGCTGCACTTCAGAGAGGCAAAGGCAACATTTCTCCCATAGACAGGTGAGCAAGTTAATGAGGACAAAGGCGGTAGCTGAAGAGGAAGATGGAGAATTTGAAACCTGATGGCTCCTCTTGTTGTAATCTCAAGTTTGAACTAGCCCACAGGGAAATTAGAGGGGAATGACAATAAAACATTCCTTGCTGACAAAGCAGATCGCTTTGCGATGGCATTCCAACCTATTGACAAATACATGGCAAAGTGTTTAATTTATCAGAGTCAATGGTGGTTCATTTTCCATTCTCTGGTCAGTCAGTCTATTTATCTAGTTCTCCAGATGCACCTCCAGATCAAAGCTGAAAGATGGGGTAAAAGGCCTCAGAGGTAGCAGCTGAGGATTACCTAGTTCATATCATTTGATTATAGCACACCATTTTAAATACTTCTATGTACTCTATGTGATTATATTATACTTGAGTTATATTAATTAAAATTATGTTAATTTTATTTCATCCATTCATTTTATTCTTCATAGTTAAAACCTAGCCAGAGTCTTATACAATTTCACCTGCAGGAAGCAAAGGCAGCAACGAGAATTTAGGAATGCCACAGATATTTGAGTAGATGCAAAAATTTTCTCGATCTATTCTTACTTTTCCTTAGTTTGAAGGACAAAAATGTCTCATGAAAAATGTTTAAAATAAGCTTACTTAACTATTCTTGCTCTCACATTCCCTCATCGCCTTAGTTCAAAGATAGTTGGCTGATACTGAATTAAAGTCAAGATAGGCAAGTAGTTTGCTATAAATTGAAATTAAAGTGTAACACTTCCTTTGCTTACTTTTACACATTCTCACTCATGAATATAATAACTGCACTCTAGATACTTTAGCTTTGGTATGTTTTGAGACGTAGAACCGTCTCTGTGTATTTTAAGAGTCTGCTCGTCTTCCATGCATTTCTCTTTGGACCAAGAAAGCTGGTGAAAGTATCTAATTTTCCTTAGTAATATTCCGATATACCTCAGTTTTCACACGATTATTTGAATAGAAGTATTCTTCTTTTTTTTTTTTTTTACCAAGAACATGTAGTGGTACATTGTATACATAACGATCACAATCAACATGGTTATTTTGTACCTGTACATGTATTCTTGTAACTTGCAATTAGAGAGAAATATTTACCTTGAAGTGCTTCATTTTGTCAAGTAATAAAACTTCACTTTAGTCAACTATTTTATAGATCTACTATTTGCTAGTAAGTATGCTTTTTTCTGTTAATACTAAGATGGATAGAAAATAGGTTGGTGAGAAGCTTAAACCCCACCAAGAAATGCACTTTTAATCTAGTCCATGTCAGAAAAGTTTGTAGAGAAGAGATGATGTTAGAGCTAAGTTTCATAGGATACATCGCTGTTCTTTAGGCGCTTCGGAGGCATTTCGGGAAGAGGTGTTTGCTGAGGCTGCGTGTAGAGTGTTGAGAAGTTGCAGAGGTGAGAACATGCAGACAGGCACAAGTGCCTTCAGCGTCCTGCCACCATAAGGGAGTCGGCGTGAGGGAACAAAGGAAGACGAAGAAAGAGGAAAATGCTGTTAAAGGGAAGGAGCCAGATCAAGGAGAGCCTCATGTATCATACTAAGGAGATTTTATTTATACCATGGTAAACAGAGAACCAATAAAGGGTTTTAATCAGGAGCAAATGTGATTAGATTTGCATTTTAGAAAAATCAATCTGGCAGTAAAATCCAGATGGATTGTGCAAGACTAGAGAGAGAAAACTATTTAGGCGCTTATTATTATAAATCAGGCTGTGGCTAGGGTTTGCGCTACGGTGATGGAGTAACAATTGCAGAGGAGGAAGGATACACATGAAACACTGGGAGGTACAAATGAAAGAACCTGACAACTGATTTTTGGGGTCGTGGTGGCATGAACCGTAGGCACGATGAGTTAGCCACACTATAGCTTTTCAGAGTATGGCCTTGGAGACAGGATTGGACTTAGCATGAAAATCTGGAAACCAAGCATCTGTACATGTGTAGGAATTGAAGCTATGACAGTTTGAAAATGTACTGACTAGTGAGAGGAGGCTGAAGATAAAATTCTTCAGGAGAAAAAAATATATATATATATCTATACGTATGTGTGTATATTACATGCGGAGAAATTGGAGTCAGCAAAGACAACCAAGAGAAAATGGTTAGCTGAAAACAGACAGGAGATTGGAAAAAGTAGCATCACTAAAGCCAACAGAGGAGAGAGCTCCAGGGAACAGCCGACAGTACCACAGACTTGTAGTGGCCAAGGAAGAAAAAGATCAGCAGGGTCCTTCGGACTGGGTGATTGTAGATTGCTGTCTATTTGTAAAAATAGAAGCAGGGTAGTAAAGACTTGGCCAACTTATAGCCATGGGTGAACATCACAGACGTGGTATCTATAGCATAATGCTAGATACTATTTTAGAGGAAATAAATGACACAGTTAGGAAAGTGTAAGAACAGAGGTACTATATGATGATGATACAAAACAACAAAAATGTTTACAGAATGAGAAAGGAATGAGTTGGGAGGGAGTGGTTAAGCAAATACTAATCATTAGTGAATAAATACAAAGTACTCAACAACAAGGCGGTAGATTAAGTTTATATTTTGCTTGTCTTCAATACTTCAGTTTCTTTTGAAAAACACTAAATGAAAAGTAAGTTTGAGATTGTATTTTTTCCTTAAATGAGAAAATTGCAAAGAAAATGTTCTGCCTAAAACAGGTTGTTATACAATATACTCACTGAATCTCACAAATGATAATATGCAAGTCCGGAATGAAACTCGTCTTTTGGCAGATCTTTAAAAGCCATTTTCGTATGTGTTATGATTTATCTCTCCACAAAACGTGCACTTGCGCAGTAATGCCTCGGTTCACAAACGCTTCTGTTTGCAAACAATTCAGTTCACGAACAGAAGTATTTGGAAAAATTTTGCTTCCATTTGCGAACTCTGCATCAGGTGATGGACATGACTGCAGCTGTCTTCCCCAGAATCGTGAAATGAATTTAGTTCGTGAACCGAGGTAGCATTGTATGCAAAATATCTGTATCTGTATCTATATCCACATCTATATCTATATCTATATCTCACATGCTATTTCATTCTCCATGTTATGGTCATCTGTTGGTTTAAGGGATAGTCTAAAATTAATTACAGGTCTGAGAAAAATAAAATAAATATTAAATGCCACCTTACTATAAAATCATGGACCTATTGATCTTACAGGCAATGCATATACTGAGTTCTTTCTCCCTAAAAATAATTCTGTCATGCACTTTAATTCTTCCTCCTGAAAGACCAGTAAGACCCATCTGAAAATTCCTGATTGGAGATTGTTGGTGCAGGGCAATCTGTGGCAGTGGAACCTGGAAAGATAATTGACTCATATGGGGATTAAACCTGTGACCTTGCTTCATTAACATTTTGCCCCAATCGACCAAGCTGAGCAGCCGGAGGCACTAAAGCTCCTGCAGTATTGGTGCATGATAAACAACTTCAAATAAAAATATGCAGACTTACTTTTCATAAGTCCTAAGTAAATTTTTAAAATAAATCTTAAATAAAATAAGCTCCAGAACACAGTTTTTCTTCTCCAAATAATGATTACACAAGTGTTCAGAGGCTTTGCTTTCTAACTTTTTCCCAAGGTTCTTCCTGCTTGCAAATTATCATATGCATTACATGTATTTGTATACTCATCACGAAGGCAATAGTGATAGATATTCATTAACTTTGCTAATGTTTAACAATTTTACAAGTCCAAAAATGTCATTAAAATGGGGCAATGTAAACTTTGCAGTTTCCTATCCAACATACAAAAAGCTTAGAAATTGCTATTCTCTCACACAAAAAGTAAATCTGACCATAAGTGCAGCTCAAGAAGTTTTCCTGAACCCACCTACAGAAATGAACTTTCAGGGCGTGGCTCTCTAAAGATGCCTGGAGAGAATGGTGATATGGTAAACAGATCAGATGTACTGACCTGAAACTAAACTTGCTGGGCACATGACTTGGACAAATTTCTGGATGCTCAAAATGAATTAGTACGAAAATAAGAGGTCCTGGGGGCTGAAGTTGCAGGGAAGATTCTTCCTTTTTGGAAATTTAGCTCTGGGAACTTGACCAGAGTTTTGGAAATTTACCTCTGGGTTTTCAGACGGAACAGCCATGATTTTCACTTGGAACTGACAGTAAGGAGCAAAAAAGTAAATCTTGTGAAACACATTCAGAGTGTTCTCTATTAACAAAGCCCTGTTCTCCAGAGGAAAATATTTTATTTGAACCTGATCTCTCAAGGAGGAAGGGTACTCCTCCTAAACTGGTCCCTTCTAGTCCTGTTTTACCTCAGGGGAGGGAGGGAAAAGCTATACCATGGAGTGACATTTTTTTGAAGGTCACAAATGCCACCAAAAGACTGAGATAAATTATAAAATTTATACCACATGAGTTCCCATACTTTCCTAGGATGTTGACTGTATTCCACTGTAATAATGGAGAATTACAGATAACAAAACTGCACGAATGCTTACACTCCCCAAAGAGGAGAACCTGACTAAGTCCAAAGTCAAAGGAAGAGTCAAGTACCTAGAGACAGGAATTTCAGTTTTCTGGACATTATAGCTAAAATGCATGTTGACAACAGCCAAAGTCTCAGTTGCGTCATAACCCCTCACACGAAAGCCCTATTTACACCATCCCTGGTCCCCTAAACACTACTCACAGATTCTAACAACGTGTAGAGAAAGACAGAAAAAAATTTAATCTGAAAAAACAAGGAATAGAAATTGACTCAGATTTGACACTGAGATCTGACGTTATAGAATCATTAGACATGGTTTTAAAATATTTATACATGACATATATAAAGGAAATGGAAAGATAAACAACATATGAGAAGAGAAGGTTAATGTAAGGAGATATAATAAAAAATATGCTAGAACTGATTAAAAAAAAAAAAAGGGAACAGAAAAGAAGAATGCCTTTAATGAATTCTGTAGCCCAGATCTAGCCGAGGAAAGAATTACTGAACCTGAAGTTAAACCAATGGATATTTTCCCATCTAAAATGCTAAGAAAAAAACATAGAAAAACATAAAAACCAAAACAGAAAGAACACTGGGAACGGAAGGATAAGTTCCCAAGTATGACTTGAAATAACACAGAGAGAAGAAAGACAGAAAAGAGTAGTAGAAATAGAAATCCAGGTGTAGATCCAGGAAACTCAGGGAACACGAAATAGAATAAGTTCTAAGAAGAAACTCAAAAAACACAAACAAACAAAATTCCCTAAAAATACTAGCAAGTCCTAGACATCAAAGATAAAAAGAAATCAAAGATAAAAAGAAAAAAATGACAAGACCAGGGGCAAGAGAGGGAACATGTTGAGTAATTTTGAGTGAAAACAAACAAACAAACAAACAAATGTTCCACCAAACTGAAATTCTTTATCTATTGAGATTATACCGCAAAAGTGACAGAAATTGCAAAAATGATAAAGTCAATTCCTAAGGATAATATTGCAATCCTAAAACTGTAGTCTCAAAAAGAGCATCAAAATATGTAAGGCAAAATACAAAGAACTGGAAAAAAAGAAGCAGACACCTCACTTGTAGACATAACGCTTGTCTTTTAATCACTGTTAGATCAGGGAGGCAGAAAAATCGGTAAGAAAGAATCTCAATAGAATCGTCGGTCATCTTGGCCAAATAGATGTCACAGAGTACTCTGCACAACATGAGAATACATGTTCTTTCAAGTCCACGTGGAAAATTCAGTAAATTAGGTTATATTCTGCACTATAAAGATACAACTTATTAAACATAAAGAATAAAAATTATATAATGATACAACTTATCAAACATAAAGAATAAAAATTATATAAAGACGTTTTCATAGTATGATGGAGTTAAGTAAGAACTCAAAAGCAGATAGAAAATTAATATTTGGAAATCGAACAACATACTTCTAAAAACACTTTTGTCAAAGAAGAAATAGCAAGAGAAATTTAAAAATATACTGAGGTGACTAAATAGGAAAATACAATTTTACAAAATTTGTGGGATATAGCAAAATATTTTCTTAGAGGGGAATACATAGCATTGAGTGCCGATATTAGAAATGGAAACTCTAAAATTTCTAACCTTAACTTTTGCTATAGGAAACTAGAAACCGGAAAAACCATTTAATTCTAAAATTAGGCAGAAAAAGTTAAGAAGATTAGAGCAGAAATCAGTGAAAATAAAAACAGAAAAACAATAGAAAAAAATCAACAAAAATAAGAGCTACTTTTTGGAAAAGTTCAGTAAAATTGACAAAGATTCAAGGTAGACTAACCAAGAAAATGCTAGAGAAGAAATAAATTATGTGTATCAGAAATGAAGAAGACATTATCATTACTGACCCTACAAACATTAAAAGGTTGAAAAAAGGCAAATCCTGAACAACTATGTCCTCGAAGTTTATAAGCAGGAAAAAATGGACCAGTTTAAATACGTGTTTTGGAGTTGAGTTTCTCTCAGTCTGTGGCTTATCTTGTTTTATTTTTCTTGTTAGGTAAACGGTGACAACCGAGTAAAGAACACAACTAGCCTGAATTTAAGGTTCCAGGAGGTCCCTCCTGGAACAACTCCAAAGGAGAGTCCAAGTCTAGTTCATCCAGCGCGGTTAATGGACAGGATAAAAGGGGTTAATGGAATGGGCTTAGATGGGGTGGTGCACGGTGGGGAGGCATGCTATATGGCTATAGCAATGGAGGGCAGTGACCTAGCAGATGAGTGAGTGTCCTAGCAGAGTAGGCATTGTCCTCATGTTCAGGTGGCTGGAAATCGGCCATTCCAGGAGCATGGATAGCTGGGGAGGGGGAGGACAGGGGTCAGAGCACCTGCATCCAAGTGGGTCTGTGGTGTCAGGGCCTAAGCCAGAAGTCACACGTAACTAGGACCTGGACGACCCGCTAGAGGGATAAACACTCTCAACACTTCCCTCGGAGGACTTACCCCACAGTCTTGAGAGGTAGTATTTAGGCAAAAGAAATGTTGGGAAGAGGTGTTGGGTAGGTTAGTTCTTATTGCCTGGAAAGGGTTAAGGTGGAGGAGCCCCATGCTGGAAGGAGGGGCTCTAGACTTCCACCTCCCACATTTCTGGTGCCAGAAGTCAGGTAAACAGTGAAGACCCAGCCAGCCTGAATTTAAGATTCTGGGTGGGATCGTCTAGATTAAAACAACTCCGAAGGAGAGCCCAAGTTCAGTTCATTGAGCTGGGTCTTTAATGGAAAGGGTAGGGGTAGTGGGATGGGCTTAAGTGTGGTAACACAAAGAGGGCATGAGACTGGGGAAGCAAGAATGGCTGAGTGTACTATAGTCACAGTGCCATGACCCAGCAGTGGGACGGATGTGCCTGTCCGGGAAGAGTAGGAACTGTTCTCCCTGCTCAGGTCAGACAGCTGGAAATCAGTGATTCCAGGAACTTCATCTGGCACAGGCAGACGGGGTTCAGACCTACCAGTTTTAACTTTGTTCTTCCTCTTTTTATTCTCCTAATAGTGTTTTTGCTAGAGCAAAAGTATTTCATAAAATCTAACATTAATTTCTTCTTTTACTGATTACGTCTATGATGTTGGACCTAAAATCTTATCACCACATTGAAGAATATCCACCTTTGTTCTTGATTTCTCTTACAAAAAGTGTATTTGTTTATTTTCCATTTACGTCCATTCTGAGTTAATTGTGATGAAATATGTTAAATCTATTATTTATGCATTAAGGTTTTTTTTTTTCTTTTACCATATGAACATCCAATTTCTCCAGTTCAATTTATTGAAAAAAGCTTTCCTTTCTCTAATGAAATGTCTTTGCTTTTTGACAGAGATTAGTTGAACAAATTTGGATGGGTTTATTTTTGGCCTCTGTATCTAGTCCTTGGGCTATTTGTCTATTTTTTGTGATTATTCCTGTAGCCTAACATAAAGTCGGAAATAAAGCAGTTTAAGTCCACCAAGTGTAGTCTTCTCCTTTAATTGTGTATTTTTGTGTTTTTTTTTTTTTTTTTGCCATTTAGGTATGTTTGCATTTCTGTATATATCTTACAATATATTTGCTGATATCCATAAAGTAGGATTTTGATTAGAATTACAATGAATTTGTAGATCAAATTTATAAGAGTTAACATTTTCACAATGCTGAGTTTAGCAATCCATAAACACATTTATTTAGATCTTTTTGTTTATATTCTCTACATTTAAAATTTTTCTATGAAAACACATTTTAATTAGTACTTTTTTTTTTTTTTAATCTTAAATTCAAAGTTTTCCTTCCTGGTATATAAGTAAGCAATTCATGTTTACACACTAAATTTGAGGCCTTTATTTTTTAATTCTAGAGGCTTCTTTTCTTTTCCTTTTTCCTTTGTTTTCATTTCTGGTGACTTTGGGAGGATTTTCTATGTGGACAATTATGTCACTGGCAAATATAGATATATTTATTTATTCTTTTCCAATCTGTACACCTTTATCACCTTTTGTGAATTCCTATAAAAATTCAGTATGGAAAATAGAAAAAAAGGAGACTAACTTTATGGTGGAAATAATTGATAAACACTATTTTGGTGAGCTAACAAGATTAGATCAACAGTCATATTAAGTTGAAAATATGTATCATTGATCTGATGATAAAAACGGTAATTGTTATCTGTGGTCATTCTCCCAGAATGTGTAACATCAGTCTAATTATGACAAAATATTGGACAAGTCTTAATTGAGGGATATTCACTTGTCCAAAATGCCTTGAAACTGTGAAAGTCATCAAAGTATGGAAAATCTAAGAAACTCACTTCTAAATGGAGACTATTTAGATATGCCTACCAAAGTTAAAGAATTATGCTAAACAGCATCTTGGAACAGAATAAGGACAGTAAATAAAAACTAAGACAATTTGAATAAAGTATGTAGTTTAGACACTTAAAAGAGTTCTCTATCTCTATATATGTATATATATATATATATGGTAGGAAGTATTCAAAATAATACTTGTAATTAAGGAGTATTATCTACATATGTCTGTATGTGTGTATCTTCTGCAGAACTTTGGTGGTATTATAGTCAAGAGAATGTAATACTGCCCGAGGGACAGAAACACTTGTTAACATCATAGACTGGAGCATCCAGAAACAGATTCACACAAATATACTCAACAGATTTTTTAATAAAAATGCAAATGCAACTTGATGACAGAAAAACTTTTTCAATGAGTGGTTCAGGAGCAATTGGATAATCAAAGATTATGAACAAACAAGCATAAAATTTCCACATAAATGTCATGCTTCACATAAAACTTAAGTTAAAATGAAATTATTTTTCCACAAATTTTTTTTTTCCTTTTTTTGGTTTCTTTTGTTTAGGTAGAAAAGGTTCATTAATATGAGAACAAAAATATGATTTAGAAGAAGAAAATAAAGTCAAAATATGCCTCACAAAATTGAAACTTTCGTGTGTGACATATCCTATTAGGAGGATGAAAAGACACTGTAGGCAAGGGAAAAAATTCAAATGACATACTCATAAGAGTGACTTTATTTGGAATTACATGTGTATAAAACACACACACACATATTTCGTCACACTCCATATAAATAAACAATACAAATAGAAAATGAGAAAAAAGAAATATCTCAACAAAGAAGAATACAGATAGAAAAGATATACACATGAAAAGATATTCACATTGTAGCCATTTAGAGAAATGAAAATTAATCCTTCAAAGAGATACTACTATACCTTTATCAAAATGATGAAAAAGAAAAAAATAGTAATAACACTAAATGCTTGTGAGGATGCAAAGAATGCTGATGAGAATGTAAAATGGTACAACCACTTTCTAAACAGTTTTGCACTCTTATAAAACTATATGCTTAAACCTAGCAATTACACTGTTGGACATTGATCTCAGATCACAAAACTTGTGCCCATATTTCAAAACACCTTTATTCATAAAATATCCCAAATTTTAAATGGGCAAAAATATCCATCAAGGGTGAATGACTAAGTGGAGTGCGGTATCATCATACCATCAGATATTATGCAGCAATAAATATGAACAGACTGTTGTTATGAGTGACAACTGGCATGTGTTTCAAAGGCATTAGGCTGAAAAAAGAAAACTAAACTCACCACGTCATTAGTGTACAATTGCATAACTGCATCCAAACATGGCCCTTGGAATGAAACTTTAGAAATGGAGAAGAGGTTAGTGGGATCCGGGTGTTTTAGGATGGGAAGAACCTCGGTGTGGTTATGAATTGTAGCACAAGGGTGCCTCGCTGTATCTTTACTGCAGTGGATGTTCCAATAATCTGTAGGCTGTGGAAGCGGAAGTGCTATGAACAAAGACACAGGAACATAGGGAAAATTGCTTGCCACTGGTGAAATCTGAATAACCTTTGCGGATTACATCAATATTCATTTTCTGGTTTTGATATTATATTTTAGTTATTCAAATTGCTACCCTTAGGGCAAATCAGATAAAGGGGATATAGGATTTCACTCCACAGTTTGGTAACTCCCTGTAAGCCTATAATTATCTAAAACTTCAACAGGATTTTTTTCTGTAAGTAGCATTCAGAGAATTTAAACCTTAGCTTAACGCATTACTGTTTTACGCAAGCTACTCTAAGTATTTTTTTCATTGATTTTAATTTACCATGTGAAAAATTCTTCCTATGAATGTCAAAAAAAGGAAGAAATACACACCACTTTTTAAAAATTTTATTTTAGTGGTACATTTTAGATGTATAGAATGTTAATATTCATCATAGGGAATTTGTACCTGTACATGATATATCTTGCTGCTTCTTTTTTTCCCTCATTCCCCTCCCCTCCCTTCACCCCCTCCTCCCTTCTTATTTACAAAAGTTTTGTTTCCATTTTTCCTTTTATTTATTTATTTATTTATTTATTTATTTATTTGTCCTTCCATTCCTTTACCCCTCCTCCCTCCCTTGTTGTTTAAGTCTCATTTTCAGTGTGCTATTAGGATTGTTGTGAGTGTGAGCCTCATTTGGTGGGGGCTGCAAATGAAGTCAATGTATCTTTTCACACCTGTCTACCGCACCTTGTGTTTTTCGAAGCAGTACTTCATACCTGATGTCATGTGAACACCACTAGGACCACAGGACTTGTTGATTTTTAAATTTAAAACACTTAATTCTGTAGGGTAAACATGGCATCCAACATCACACTAAAAGATATGTACAAATTAAGAAATAGAAGCCTTTTTCCTAGTCTTCTCTATTGTACAATGTGATTTTAGTTATTGTATGCTTTGTCTCTTGAATATACAGAATATTATAATCAAATGCAGGTGTTTATTTTCAAGTGGTATTGTACAAAATACTGAGCAAGGCAGTAGGAATTAATTGTACTGCTTTTCAGATAAGATTGAACAATGCAAGTCACATATAAATGCAAATGTTAAATATATCCAGGGGAAAAATGTAGGGGGAGTTATAAGTAAATGCTTTATGACTACTTAGGAAATAAAGGCATGCGCATTACAAAATATCATGACCATTCTAAGAACAATTTGAGACAAATTGAAATCATTAACTTTCTAGACATGGATGATGATCAGAATACATTTAAATACCATTGCTCAGTTATAGTATTATATTTTAAGAGAGTTATTAAAATTGTAATGAATCTAAACAATGCTAGCCTGGACTGTGCATAGTACAGTGAGGAGGTCTTATTAAAAAAGATTGGATTTATTCACTTAGATTTGAAGATGAAATTTAACACATGCATTAGAAATTCCTTAATAATTTTCTTTAATGGAAAGGAGAAGAAAATTGCATTCTATATGACATAATTATTCCCAGTAGAAAGTATTGTTTCAGCTGAAATAAGAAAGACTTTTAGGTTATGAAAAACCCAAAGAACTAAAAAATCTAACGATTCAAAAGGAAGAACTTTCTTGGTAAATGATATGCTCATATTTTTGGGTCTTTTAAAGTAGAAATGGTCAAGGTATTTCTCAGTCATGGTATGTGGTTTCTCAACTTTAACAGATGTTACCAAAACAAAGCAAAAAAAAAAAAAAAAGAAAAGAAAACAAAAATGAAACAACAACAAGACATTTCCTAGTTTCTCTTCAAATGCACCGTTCATGGACAGATAATGAAATACATATAAAAGACTTGTATGAATATGTACGATATTTTTTCAACAGAAAAAATAGCTACACTGTAAGAGAAGCTGGTGTAACTAGCTCCCAGAGCACGTAGGAGGCACAGTCTTGGCGTTGTGCTGTTTTGAGGACCGTGTAGAAAATATGCTCCAGAGGTTCTATGATTGCTTTTAAAAAAGGAATTCCTCCTAGACTTCTCCCTGTACTTCTCCCAGGAACAGTTATGGAAGCAGATGTCCCATTAATTCATAAAACGAAGGAAACAATGAAAAACAGGGGAAGGGGCAGGCATTAAATATATACTTTTTCTTTTTATTCAGTTAAAGTAACTCCCTACTCTCATACAGAAAATTGGACTAAAGGTTAGTAAAACTTTCTTAAGGAAATTCAGTAGTAACAATAGCTTTAAAATGGAATCAGATTATCTTGAAGGTAGAGAGGAATTTGTTTTCAAAATTTGTCATGCTTTTAAAATATTTTCCAGATGCCTTAAAACTTTAACATACTATTTTTATATCCTAAAAATGATATTGAGAAAAGAAAAAGATGCATTATGCTAAAATACATTGAAAAAGAAAAGACTGAGGAGATTGAATTTACAGGAATATTCTTCTGTTGGTAAAACACATTTTCTTCATCCTTAAATCTTACCATGAGCAGACCATGAAGTGCTCAGCCATGCCTCCTCTGGAAACACACACCCAAGCAGCTGACCGCGGCGGCCGGGGTGCAGCTGTCTGGAGGAGGTGTCTTTTGCCGACGTTCTTTTTGCTTTTATTTGGTTTTCGTTTTTGTTTTCGTGGTGCTGAGAATTGTACCTTGGTCACTGCGCATGTTAGGCAAGAGCTGCTGCCCTGAGACGGAGCCCTAGCTCATATGTCTTCTGCTTGTCATCTCTTATTCCAATATTCTTCCTTTTGTCTCCCTTCCTATCATATTCTTGCTCTTTTTAAAATATACTTTTATCTTTTTCTTCATGGGCACATTTCCCTGGGTCATTCTCCGTGTGTGTGTGTGTGTGTGTGTGTGTGTGTGTGTGTGAGAGAGAGAGAGAGAGAGAGAGAGAGAGAGAGAGAGAGAGAGAGAATAGGAGGGCAACCACAAGATGGCGTTGCACCAACTGAGATCTCAGGTTACATTCGTATGATTAACTGTGTCTTTTGAGGTATATCCACTATCCTTTCCTTTTTTGCCGGGTCTTTGTTCTTTACGAGGAGAATGGGATGCGCTGATCCACTAAGTCTTTGTTCACTCCCTGGGTGGATGTTTTCTGGCTAGTATGTTTTGGGACCTTGCAGTTGGTCCAAACCCCCACCCAAGATCTGAACTTTGTAGCGGCCCTGGACTTTATAACCATGCTCACAAGATGTTGTATTCTCTTGAGTGAAAGTTTGAAATCACAAGCTTATGTCAATTTTGTTCACAGCTAATGATTAAGAAAGAAAGGAAAAGAAAAACACATCATACCTTCTTTGTCCTTCGAGTGGCCCCCGGCTGCCTATCTCTAGGCCTCCTAATGTCTAACATTGTGCCTGACAGTTTTGTTAACTGTATTTTACTTTACTTTTTAAATCATTAAAAATTGCATGTATTTGTCATGTACAGCATGTTATTTTGAAATATGCATACACATTGCAGAATGGCTAAATTGAAATAACTGACACGTATTATCTCACACACTTTTTTTTTGTGTGTAACAACTGTTAAAATCTACTCTCTTAGCAGTTTTCAAGAATACAATATATTAACTACAGCTCCCAGGTTGTGTGATAGATCCGTTGAAGTTATTCTCTTATCAGGTCAAAACTTTGTTCTATACCTTCTAAAGCCTCCCTACCCTCAGCATCCAGGAATCACCTTTCTATGTTCTACTTCTATGAGTTAAAATTTTCTAGAATCCACATAAAGCGATGTCTCCTTTTTCTCTTCTACAGATATTCTGAAGTACATTAATGTACAGCAAAGTGACTTAGATCGCTAATGCAGAATTTAAGCTTTTATTAATTTTAATGAAAGCTCCAGTTAATCTTTGTGGGACATCTGACCTTCTGTTGACCTCTAAAATTACCGTCATTCACCAGGTTAACAACATTTGTCATTTTCACATTTATTTATCTGTCAATGTCCATCCACATTTTGCATGTATTTGTCTCAATGGCATTTCTTTCTGAGATACAAAAACTCAAATTTTAACAAGATGCATCATGTTGGTTTTAAGGCGGAAAACGTTTAAAGTTTTGAGCTCTCTCTCTTTGCCTCAATTATCACAACACATAATGCCACCACACTCTACATGCACTACAAGATAAGTGCTAATTGGATCCATCAAAGGACACCAATTAGGCTTTTTTTGTTGTGGAGAAATCATTAGCTGGAGGAGTAGTCTATATGGGGGAATAAGTGAGTTTTTGTTTCTGAAACTTTTTAATAGATGCAGAGTGATAGCCTTCTAAAAATTCTCTTTCATCTTACTCTCAGTTTTGGCCTGTGTATCTTTTTTCTCCATACCTTTCTTTTACTCTGCCATGAGACTGAAAAATATGGGATAACCGGTCCCCTTGTTCATATGAGTAACCAAGAAAGATTATCCTGAAGGTCACTTCCATCCCATTGTCCCGCCCCTAAAAGTGTTTAAACTTGAGGGCTTAGACAACAGGCACTTAACAGACCTCTTTCCCCGGTTTGTGAGGCCAGTGGGACACAGATCAGCCTGCTCCTGCTGCCGGAAGAGAAGCATCTAAGCCACAAGTTTGAGATGTGAAAAGGCAGGCTGGTCTGTAGCTGCAGTTCTGGACCCAGAACCATTTTGTGTTCAATCAAAAAGATTGTTATTTATCCTACTGTCTCCTCCTAAACTTCTGTACTGGGGCTTGCAGCGTCAGCCAAACAGTAAGTAGAAACAACTGATTGATATGAGATAGAGCTGGGTTTCTCTGGTGCTTCTGGTCAAAAGCCACCTGAGTGTCATTTTGTTAATACCTAAGCAAATTTTCCGACCCCCTTGTTTTCATTTCCCATGCCCTCAGGAAAGCTCCACAGTGTAACTTCTCTTAGACTGGAATCAATCTGAAAAAAGAAAAAAGTTAAAAATAAATTTCTCTGAAGGAAAAGATTGAACCCATGGATGCACTAGAAATCTTACAGTTAAATCTTTTTGAAAAAAAAAATATAAGAATCCAATAAACCTGAATCTTCCATTAACCAAAATTGTAACACCTTTAGCTTTTTAGGGAAAAAAATTCAAATGACCCAAAAAGAAATAATAAAGTAGGTTGATATCAGAGCTTTGGTGAAATGCAATTTTCAGAGTTTTACTGATATTCACTAGAGTTGCAGTCTGATCTATGCCCATAAAATGAGGATTGATGTTTAGAATGATGTCCCTGAGGCATTGCCGGATTCTGAATCATGAAAGATTCAATTACCTTCAATAAACTGAACTTAACTATCTCAGGAAAGGTGATGAATACAAATTAGAAGTATCATCAACAAGCAATGCTCAAACACAGAGGTTTTTTGATTAAGTATCAGGTAACTAGAATTTCTGATTTATTGGAGACTTTAGTTTCTAAGCATCTCAGAAAACTGAAATGTATTATGCAGTCTTCTTTGTGGTGCAGCACCAACAATATTTGGTTCGTCCAGATAACCTAGATTAAAATATGACTAGATGAAGACTTGATAAGTTTCCAATAAGTCCTACTGCAGCCCCTCTGCTGCAATTACTAGCCTTTGCTTAGCACCTGAATTGGCCTTTTAGAATGGATCTCCTTTCTTCTCATTTTCCTCCAGCCCGTGCCCCACAAACAACATATCTTTTTTTTTAAAAAAAGGAATGAACTGAACTTCACTACTAATTATTTTAGAAGAGTCTACAAAACACTATGATCTGGCTTTAAATTCTTATCCAAGCTCATTTCCATTCCACTATCTTGATTCTTACCATAGTATTAACAAAAAGGATCAGCCTCAAACTATGCTTTAGAGACAACCTAGAAATGGATTCCTGTATATATAAAGATTTAATACATAATGTTGTTTCTAGCCAGTAACAAAATAATTTACTATTCAGCAAACAGTGTTGACTCAAATGGATGGCCACCTGGATGAAAGCAGGACTTAGGATCTGTTCTATATTATACACATGTAATTTCTAGGTGAATTGCGTAGTTACATGCAAAATCATAATTAAGGTACTACAAAGATAAAAACATAATACTATAAGTTTTAAAGTAATTACTATGACACTATAGAAAAATCCAGTTTTTTAAACATGAAATTATGCTTGGGAAGTATTGAAACCCATTTCAAAACATAAAAATTAAACTGTCATAGAAAAGTTTCCATTGAATATATCAACACAGAAATGATAGATTTAGAGAATATATGCTGATCATGGAATATGGAAAATATAAAAAAAATGCTTAAAGAATTATAGGGAAAAATAAGCAACATGAAAGAAAAAAATGGAGACATAACTATTAATTTTAAAAGCATTTAATAGAGCAAATCCACATTGTTAGGTAACATGAAGAGAGGCTCAAATTTTGTAGCAACCGAAGAAATAAAACAAAATAGCTCTAAGATCCCACATTTACTTTCAAGTACACTCCTGTCCCGGTAGCTCCCATGGAGCAGATGAGTCACTCATTTCTTATTGTTGGACATGTGAAGTATTGGACCCATTAATGAAATAACTTACCAGTGACTACTAGTGTAATAATTGAAACGCTCCAAATTACACAATCAAGTAAAGGTGACTTTTCTGTAGGGACTTTAAACAAGCTTGAGTGTTCATTGTGTGTATATGTTCATGATGCATATAATTCTGTGCATTTGTGTGATGTTGAAAATTTTTATAGTGGCAAAAAACTGGAAGATGAATATATGTGTAGTTATTTAGGATGGTAGGAATAAAAATATGGAATAACACAAGTTATGTTATCAAGAAAGGTTATGGATAGATGTTTTATTTCCTAACATTCCACCACCTCCTATTTCTCTCTCTTTCTCTCAGTCTCTCTGAGAAATTTTAGCATTTAACACACTGTTCATTTAAATATCCATCACTTTTTCTCTCCATCTGTCCTTTCATCATGCAATATCATTTCAGAGCACTGTGACTGCACAAGGCAGTTGTTCAACATATATTTATGTATTTCTCACATTATGGAGAAAGAATTAAAGTTTTCATCCATTTTTTGCATCCATAGATCCTTTGTCACTCACTGAGCTAAACAGCTCAATGAACACATTATATAGTAGCAATTTTGAAAGAGAGGACATAATTTTTAAAACTCATAACCCATCCAAAGCACTGAAATAGTGCCAATTTTTTCCTAATTTGATATTTTTCTACAACCTACATTTAACCACTTATGCAGTGAGGACAAAAGAGAAGTAAGTAATTATTAAGGATAGATACAAAACTTGGAATGATATGTATTTGGTTTCCCAATATTTGACATTTACGTTATATCTTATTATATCCACATTCAGTGTTCACATGTATTGACTCATGAATTTATATTGAAAATCCAACTTTTTTAATATATAAATTTCATATATGCATGTATATACATAGTCATATATGTATAGGAATCATAAGGATAGAATGATAGATCACTCATCATCCATGTTTACATTATTGTATTAGTAAGCTTTCTCATCTCTGAGACACAGTACTTAATACTCCAAATTTAAAAGAGGAAAAGTTCAATTTGGCTCATGGTTCCAGAGGATTCAGTCCACACTTGGCTGGCTCTAAAACAGGTACATCATTGCCAAAGGCTGTGTCAGGGCAAAGCTGCTTAGTTCATGGGGGTCTAGAAGCACACCCAGGAATCAATGCCAGAGAGGAAAGGGTGAGCGGTCGCACCTCCAAGGCCACACCTCCAAGACTAAGCCAACCACACCCACTAGTGTGCTCCACCAATACCAGGTGAAAATCCCAAGGCCAGTCAATTGGACAGGCCATCACTCCAACCAAATCACCAGAATTTTATCTTCTGCAGTGTGCAATGTTTCGAATCCAGACCCCCTCGTGCTTTACCACAGAAAAATGAAGATTGCAAATCTTAAAATGTACTCAGGAGTTTAAAAGTTCATTTTAGAGTTCTTTTCTTAAAACTCAGTTGAACCCATACTTAAGTGTGTGCATTAAATTTCTGTTATTGGACCCAGAACAATGCATTTACCATATTTAGGCACCAGTTTCTTCACTGATAAATTTTGATAATGCAAGTGTCAACCTCATCAGATAATTTTTGTAGGTTAAATAATGTTAAACTATATCTATTTTGAAGAAATGCTCAATGAGTATGAAAAATAACATATTATTTTTAAAAGTGTTGTGTGGCATGTGAAACTCATAAAGATAAGTGAACTGGTTAGAAAACAAGATTAAAAATAGATGGAAAAAATGAATAATTTTTATCTCAAATCTTACATCCTTTATTAGTGCCTCTTCCAGAGATGCCCTCTAAGGAGCAGTATTATTTGGTTAATGTACATAGCATTTGAATGGGTAAAGGTGAGCATAGCTTCTGGATAAGAGGATGGCCTCCAAAGTCCCTTTCCACTGTAGGGTGAAACAAATCAGAGAGTGATTGCCATGTCTGTGTTTGATGGTAGTCAAGGGGTTCAAGAAGTAAATGCTTATGGCAGCGATCTCAGCAAACCCTGGGATATTTCACTGTTACCAAATCTGTCAGAGCTAATTCTGCTTTGCAAGGGTCATTGGTGTTCAGTCTCTGTTTTCGGTGATTGACAATGGTAGGTATTAAAAACCTGGGGTCATGTGCCTCTCTGATCAGGGTTTCTGTAAACAAGTGTTGACAATCTGTGACTTTGACAGTGTGCAGATGGAGGGTCAATCAGAGCGTCTGGTCCTTAATTACTAGGGTTCACCAAACTTCAAATGACATCGATACTCATTTTCATCCAAACCAAGATCCAAAATATGTTTTCTCAAAAAAAAAAAAACAACTTTTAACTACAAGTTTTTATTAAAGCTGAAGCACATTATATTTTCTGTATTGTATCAACACACAGGGTTAATGTTGTTCCTTCATCATTATAGAAGGTTTTTACGTGACTGATGTTGGATTTGTCTTGAATGACCTCTTTGGAGGACAATAAAAATATTATTAAAACTAGATGAAATTGTGCATTCACAAGAGTACATGCAATCAAAAATATATAAAATCTCATGAACTGATTTATAATTTGAGGACATTTCTTCATGATCTTCAATCCATTTTTTCCAAATTACTAGTTTTTATATTAAGAATAATAATAAAAAGTAAAGATTAACTTCTAAATCATCTTGGATATGTAAATTAAGTGCGCTAATCGTCAAGGTTCTTGCCTTTCTGACTTTTCCAAACTTTTCCATAAAAGAGGACAAAAAGAGAAAGTATTTTGTTAATTCTAGATTGACAGACAGATTGTAGATCTTACGTTATTGTGGACTGATTTTCCCTTAGAGTTCCCTTATAGTAAGCACAGAAGTCAGAACTTTCTCTCGTTAATGGAAACTTAGAAAACCTCACTGATCTAGTAGAGGATTGCAGATGTGTTAAGAGAGAGCAAGGCAAGGCATCACCTTTCAGTAATCTTTTTCCAATCAGTAAAATGATATATATTTTAGAGTATAAGAAACTGAATAGTATCCCTGAAATTAGCTGCATGGTCCCAAATGATATCCACATCTTATTCCCCACAGCCTATGAACACGTTACCTTGTGCAGTAAAAGGGACATTGCGTATATAACTAAGTTAAAGATGTTTAGATGGGAAGATAATTCTCAATATCCACTGGGTACAATGCCATCACAAAAGTCTTCATGAAAGAGAAGAGTGAGAATCAAAAGAAATAAAGATTAAGCCACTGTTTTAATGATGCATTTTTCCTCCTTTTTTTAGGGTCTCGCTAGTTCAGCTGAATTTGAACTCACTATGTAGCCCAGACTGGCCTCAGACTCGTGGTGATTCTCCTGCTTCAGCCTTCCAAATGCTGGGATTACAGGTATGTGTCACCATTCCCAGTGAATGATGCATTTTTGAAATGGAGGCAATGGCTATTCTCTGAGGAATGCAGGCAGAGAACTGTGAATTTCTCCTCTGAAATTTTCAGAAGAAATCCAGCCCAGCTGACCTTTTGATTTTCTGATCATAAAAATGTAGAAATAAAAATTTCATTATTCTAACATTTTGATAATTTGTTAGTAGCAGGAAGAAGAAATATATACACAGCATGCAAATGAGGGTATTATCAAGAGATCCGTGATTCTGAATCTATTAGTGTGTTATCCTTCCCATTATGGTGGCTTATCATTTGGGGGAATATATCTCTTTCTGTTACTTTATGTTTCTATATGAATAAACATGTTTTTAATAGCAAAAAAACAATAGAAAACTGTAGTTCATTAGATCCCAAAATTAAATGAATTTCTAAAAAAATAGGCAAATCTCATGGAAGCCAAGAATGAGCTTTAAAACTGAACGACTGGAAAAACAGATGCCAGCGCCACTTTGGGGACTTCTGCAAACAAGGGCATTAAAGGAAACGTGATCTGGGGTCTAGGAAGTCTTAGTCTTTGTGTCTCTCACATCAAAATGCTGAAACCCATCATTGTCCCAAGTGGGGCCAGATGTTGCCCTTCGGAATCTGTCAGTTGGGGTCAGTAAGAACCGTCCTGCAGTATCAGTGTGGTGCAGGTGGGCTGGTCCTCTGTGCTGCTGGCCGGGCCATGCTAGGGAAAGGAGAGCCCTGTGCGCCAAGCAGTGATGTCACTGAAAGCTGACCACTCTCGGGGCTCCTGACACCGCGATGTGGTCAGTTCTTCCCTGAAGCACCAATTAGAGGTAAAGAAAACCAATCTCACATTTAACTCAGTTATAGAAGCAAAATGCAAATTATGGCCTGGTAGATAAATAATCAACCACTTAATATTAGTGACAACGTTGCCTAGGGAATCAAAAACTAATAAATACAACAATATACACACCTATAAAAGGGAGCATTTAAAAAAGCAGTAAGTGCATCATAAATTCATTACTGAAACTACACATCCAGAAAAGTATCTCTTGTCTGCGGTGTGCTTGGATCGCATTCGTTTTAACGCCAGTCCTAGCACACTGCAGTAAGAATGCATGAGTTAGATTTCTCCTTCCACGGCGAACCTGCTGTGTGGCTTTCAGCAAGTAACTTAACCTCTCAGTGTCTCAATTTTTTAATATATAAAATGAAGACAATGCTATGAAGCGTTGTTAGAATTAGAAGTCATATGTGAAACTACCTGCAATATATTAGGTTTTTCCCTTTCCTCATTTTAAACGATGCAAAGTCAAAGTGCAAATGTGTTAAAAAAATGTTCTAGAGAAATAGCAAAGAATGAAGAATTTCTTGAAAAATGAACCTGTTCAAAAGCGTCCCTATATTGAGTACTAATTTTTTTTTTTTATTTTTTTAGGAAAATATATTTAAATTCATAAATAACTTACATACCCAACAAGTACATGCGTTTATCTGTAGGAGCTGCCTGCTTTTTAAAATCACATTGTTAGTCAATAGCCATTTAAATGTGCCACTTATAGTCACTGGTTTGCTCTTTCATGTATTGGGAGACTTAATTTACACAAACACATGAAGAGCAATGGAACACTGGCAGTATTCCTGTGTCTTCAGAAAATGAGGAGGCTGAAGGAACAGATGATGTAAAGTGAAAGAGAAACGGAGAGTATTGTTGGTATGTAGCGTTTTCACTACAGTCAATTTTGGGTAATTGTGCACACTATCTCAAGAGGGTAAATCTTTCACATGGGAGGTGCCCCAGGCCATCAGGGGCAAAGCAGTGAAATAGTTTAGGAGTCTCTGGAGTCAGGCGACCTGGGTGCAAGTCTCTCAAGCCGCAGTCTACCTTTGTGATTGTGAGCCAGCTTCTTACCCCTTCATGACTATCTTCCTTGTCCGACAGGAGATGGATCATAGTTCTTTTCACGTCAGTTTATTTATAAAGATTAAAATAGTAACTATTCTATATGCTTAGGGTAGTACAAAGGATATGGTAAAAGTTTCATAAGCACTGGCTTAAAAAAGTAACATTTTAAATCTATTGACATTTAAGTTCATATTTATTAATAAAGTGCATCTTTCTGAAGTAATCTAACATTAAATCTCTTTAAATAAATAATGTGCATTCAGTACACAACAAACAGGATATGTGCAATTTTGTGTTCACTTACTTTCCCGTGCGCCCAGCCAATTCTTATACAACACTAGATGTTCATTGAGAAATTTCTGAACTGACTTTAGATCACTTGAATCACCAAGCAGATGCATAATGAACTAGCAATTAAAAACCTTACCTACTTCAGGGACTTGTAAAACACTAGTGTGTTTGCTCTCACTGTGGTAATGAAATACCTTAAAGGGAAAATCAACTTAAAGATGAAATGTCTATTTCAACTAGCAGTTTCAAAGGTTTCATATCGATTGTTTCTGGCCTATGGTGAGGCGGAGCTTCGGGAGGGGAGCATGTGGTGGAGTAAATCATTTCATGTCATGGTGGACAGGGGCACAGAGAAAGAAAGAGGAAGAGGCCAGTGTCCCCATACAGCCTGCAAAGACACCGCCCAGAACCTACTTCCTTCTGGTAGGTCTTCTCCTAAAGTTTCTACTACCTCCCAATACGGCCACCAACACATGAGCCTTTAGAGTACACTCAAGATACAAACTGTAACACCCAGCTACTTCATGTATAAACTGAAAACACTCTAAATTCCCTGAAGAGTGTAAAGGAGAATTTTATAATTGTTTGTAAAGACCAGGCACTATCTTCCATCATTGTTCTTGTTCTATTTAAATGCTAGAAATCCTGTAGAAGGGGGTAAGACTGGAGAATGATATATTAGCTGAACCAGAGAGAACTCACTATTACTCAAATGATGCCACAAATTCTGTGATGGGTATGTAATATATTTGATAATTGGGAAGTCCATCTTGATTTTGCTTTTGCTCATATGCATAATTAACAAACTCAAGGAAATCGGCCAACTACTTAATATACTCCCTCGAGCTGGTCTTTTGGGTGTGTTCTGATCATCTCCATGTGTCGTTCCTTTATGCACTGGGGTCTCCGGATCGCCATCAGTGGGAGTCTTAAGCTTTGTCATTGTCCTGAGACCATATTTGCTATGTTAAAAAACACAATGAAACCTACCTACACACTGCATTTCCGGAAATGAACTCTGTGGAAATATCTGGATCCATTTACACTTTGTATCTAGCTAATATCTTTACCCTTAAGCACTCCAAGAACTCTAATAAATGTGAAAATTAACTTCAGGACGTCAAAGGTAATTAGAGGTAAAACAGACTATATTAAAAAGTGAAAGTAATGGTAATGGAAATCAAGTTATTTACAAAAATATTTGATATTGCTTATTATTTTATTAGAATAGGTCCTGAAATATATTGAATACATTATAAATGACTATATTATATATATATGTGTGTGTGTGTGTATGTATGTGTATTTATGTATTGCCTTGATTTATGGTACTTTAAAAAATCAGATTGATACATTTTAATTTCAAACAGAAAGTCAGGAATAGATATTATACTTTTTTTTAAAGTACAAACTTAATTTCAATGCTAAAGAAATTTATACATATATTTAACTAATAAATTCAAAGCACTTTTTTCTCAAGTTATGAGCATTCACCAAACCAGTAGCTAGTGACCAAAGGTAATAAAATTGACTTAAGTATCTCTGGGGCAACCTCAGTGTACAAATATTATGGACATACAAATAATCCATAGTGATATTTATGTCTATATTTGAAGTTAATTATGATAAAAATGCATCCATCTTTAGTACAAATTTTAGACACTAAGTATAAACACCAATCCTGTTCTTTCTAATAATAATTCAAAGTCTTGGATAGGCTTGGGAATAGTAATGTTTGATCGAATCAGCCTCTTCAGGGGGTAGTACATCAATATGATTTCCAGTACTAAAATGTATTTTCTAATTTTGTTGAGTTCTAATATTATTTTTATAATAGACTTAATAAAAGGTATGTTCTACTCCTTATCTTTCTTCCCCGTTTCCTTTTACTGCTTTTTTTTTCTTTCTGCTTTCTTTCTTCCCTCAGTTCTTTCTTTCTTTCTCTCTGCCCTAAGGACCTAGTATGTGACTGTAATTATAGACAAGCAAAACAGTAATGTTAGCCTTTGCCTTCTCTCTAAACCCTGCAAAATGATTTACCCAGTTAAGCATTTCTTTAACAGGCTCTATTTATTAGTGTCCTTATGAAAGAAACTTGAGGGAGGTTGTTAGTGGCTTTTGCTTTTCCCTTGTGAGTAGAAGGCAGCATCTATGAAAAGAGAGTCTCTCCTCTACCACTGAATCTGAGGGGATCAAGTTCTTTGAATTTTCATAATTTTGGGGGGAGGAGAGCTGCTGGGGATCGAACTCAGTCTTTGACTTTTCAGTTTCCAGAACTCTTGAGCAAAAAAATTTGTAATTTTTAAATCACATAGTCTAAATGATATTGTTGTAGCAGTGTAAATGCACTAAGAGAGAAATGTATTTAGTCTATACAATTCTTTCATCTTACTGTTTCTGGTCCAAGGAAACTATGTTTGCTTTGAGTATCTCTAGAATTAATCTGAATTAAAAACACAAAAATGTAGACATACAGGAGGTATTGTATAATAGAACAAAACTCCACCTATGCAAAAATCCTTTTACATCATTTCGGTTTTTTGATCATCCCATATCTGCATAAATCCTTAGTGTATTTGGAAAGCTGTGCTTACAACAGAGGATGGAGGGCGTGTGTGGAATGCTGTCCACATGACGGCAATCCAAGGAGAAGGTGCCCTGGCCCACATTTCTGTGGTGTAGAGACAGTGTGAACTGCTTGGCATCTCACAGCTAGGAAAAGATTGAACCATGATTTGAACCCATCAACCATCTCTTTCCCTGCCTGCAACCTTTTATTCCTCTCACTCTATTTGCCACCTTTTAAACAACATAGACAAAGAATATATAAAGCAGCTGTAAATATATGCATTAAAACATACAGTATGTGAGTTTTAAGAAGAAAATTAATATTTTAGCACCGAAGTATGGATTATGTTCTAACTTTCCCACTCATTTAACTAATGCCGAGAAGAAGGAAAAAGACATTATTGTTAATGCCTCCATATAAAAGGGTAAGCGTGAATGTAAACAGACGTAAGGTGTATTTTCATGAATATAATCATCTTTATTCACAAAGATTAATAATTAAAAATTGACAGATGTGAATAGTATCACTATGTTTCTACATAATGAAAACTCATTTGACTCACTTCAATTGCTGTGGTCAAAAACATCAAATTTAAATCAGAATTTTTTCCCTCTCTCCCATGCTTCTAGAGTAATGAAAGGAAAAGCTCTATAATTGCTTCTGTGCCTAATTCTTAAGAATCTACAGGGCTTCTACATGACTGAAAGTTCCACTAGCAAGATAGGTTTTTTTTTAAATCTTCCCATCTAATTAATATTCATTTTTGAAGAGTGAAAATTGGCTTACTTATTTTAAGTAAAAATAAAGGGCACTGCTGTTTGTAACTAATTGCTAATTGAGCAATTACTCTATCATGTGGCACTGGTAAAAACCATTACTTGAGGTTTCCAGCAACTTCTGATTTTAACTTAATAATCATTTGATTCGAAATTATTTAGTAAATTAAGTATTTCTTTACCAGGCGCTCTTTATACTGCAAGTAATTTCTAATTATGCTACCTAATGAAGTAATTATATCATTAGGTAGAAATTTGTCAGTGTAGTCTTTTTTAAAAAGAATAATAAAATGTGGTGATGGTATTTTCCATGAAAAGAAGCTATAATAAATATCAGCCATTAAACATACTTGCTTAAATGTATGTCTAGTTATAGCGGGTGGAAGGAGGCCTTGAAAGAATCACATATTGGTCTTTGGCTAGCAACAGTTCTGAATTGATTAAGCAGAGGATTAAACGTGATCAAATGCTTGGTTTTTGCAACCTTATTCTCATTTCTAGTTTTCTATCTCTGTGCTTCAGGTACCTTCCAAATCCCATTTAGAATTGTTTGGCCCAGGTACACGGCCTGCTCTGCCAAGCCTTTTCCGAGAAACCTCTGGATAATGTCAAACCATCAATGCGAGGGATCAAAAACTCGCCGGTTCTCATCACACCTGACTTTCGTGCAGGAAAAACTACTGCGACTTTGCTAGTGGTCCTGCTATTACTAAGACTTTCTAGCAAATAGAAATCCACTATGGAAAACTGCTCTTAAGAAGCACTGAACAAAGGGCATTCGAAAATGGAGAGAGGAACTTTAAACCAATTTCCTCTGCTAAAGAAATTGTCGTATTAGTCTGCACAGAAAATTGGCTATTGCTACTCTTCCCGGTCCCTTTCCTATAAGTACTGCCAGTTCATTTAGCTCATCAGCCAACACTGAATTAGAAGCCACCATCATTTTTGTTCTCACTTGTGCTTTTTCCAATATCATTATGACATAGAAGTGTGGTCTGCTGGGAGCTGCTCTAGACTTGGCAATGGGATTCTTGGATTGTGTGTGCCTGTCAGCCAAAATGAACTCATTTTCTGAATTTAGAAAGCCGTGCTTTTGGATTCGTGTCTTTTATTTTTTGAGGAGGGTGGTTGTAATAATTTACCATTCATATTTTTAAAATATACTGTACTTTAAAATTTCTGCTTCCATTAAGAAAATCTTCACTTGATTAAAAAATATGATAGCATCTAATAAGTAAATCCCCTCTAAAATGTAAAGAAAACAGAAAATCATGTTACATTGTCATTAATTTTCCTAACAGATAAATATATTGAGAGGAGACATAAGGACATTTTAATGATCAAGTAATGTGTAAAGAGATTCTGGTGCCTCCTATTTTATAAATATGTATGTATTATATATAATATACAAGTATATATGAAGACTGTAAGAAAAATCCAAATTGCAAATTCAGACAATAAGCACTGGATTCTTAACTGTATTTAACTGAAGAGGTTTTCAGATGGCTTTTACAAAATTGTAATTTTTATTGACGTTTTCCAGTCACTTGCCATTTTAAATTTAAAGTAATTTTATTGAAACGATTATTATTTATCATTGCATGCTTGTTGATAATAAGATCCAATCATTGTTGTTTTCATTCAGCTCTGTTATGTTTAATGAATTAAATTCCTAGTTATGTATTAATTTGCCCATACTGTTCTAGGTACTGGGAACATTGTGGTTTAGAGATAAGAACACGTTATTGACTTTAGTGAGGAGAAACTATCAAGAACACAAATATGTACACACTGTTAGACAGTGAAAAGAACCACTTCAGAAAGTGGAAGAGAATAATACGTGTGCAAAGAGGCTAATTTAGCCATTGTGCTCAGGAAATGTGAATTGTGAGCGACGAGCAGCCAGGCAAAGATGGGGGCAGGGCAGGGTGCTGCATCTGAAGTAAGGAAAAAGCAAATGCAATGATCTTGTGACAACAATGGACTTGCAACACTTGCGGAATTGACAGAGAACAGTGTAGCTGCGGCTAAGCGTGGGAATTGCAGGGGGCCTAAATGAGGTTGGGGGCACTCAATATGAGCAATAAGCAGAAGCAAAGCAAATGTGATTCCCTAAAAGTTGTCATTTCAGACTATATTCTGTTAGATGTAAAGGAACAATTGTAGTATCTTTTGTTAAATGCTTTTGTTCCGGCCTATAAACCAACTGGAGCAGGCGTTTAGGTTCCACGTGTTGCTTAGATTTGAAAAAGATACTCTCACCTTTCATGCCTTGGGGCTGGCTGGGGGGAAGATACGTTTAAAACGGCACATTTGTGAGTAGTGGAAATTGATGACGAGCGGCAGGAGAACCGCTTTCTAATGCCACGCCCCCAGAAGGACGGTTTGCTTTGACGTGAGCAGGCTACAGCTACCGCTGAAGCGTTCGGAACCTGCCTCCGCATTCATGTGCCAGCCCGTTAGGCTCGCTGGCATTAAGTCCCCTACTGGGTGTTCTTATGTTTGCGAGGGGGGCACCAATGTGCTTTATGTGTGTTGCCCCAAAATGTGAGTAGATATCATAGCAAAAGTTCGCTTATTTGTTCATCATGAAAGAAAATGAAAAATTACTTGGATTGAACTTCTGTGCCATTATAAAACTATATTTCTTATATCTATATCTATATCATCTATCTATCCATGTTTACAGATATAGTGTGTAACTTTTTCTCAGAAAATTCCTGCAGTAAATCATCATGCTGAAAGGAGGGGGGATATTTTGTGAAGATAAACTTTATTCATACAGCCTTAAGATGTTTTAAATATTACAGTCAGATAATGATAAAGTAGCTCATATTTCAGAAGAATCCTACTTAGAAGATGACGGTGAATGGTTACCAAAAAGAGTAAAGGGATGTGTGCACACGAGCGTGTGTGCATGCGTGCGTGTGTGTGCGTGTGTGTGTTTATAGAACTACAACTATCCCCAGATAAGTCTGGGGCTATAAATTCATCTCTTCTCTCACTTCACAAAGACTTTTCATCATTAGCTATCTGTCTTTTTTCTTTCTATTATGATTTCTCACAGGCACGCTGCAGCATCAGAGGGAAAAAAGCTGGAAATGTGCTTCACTCTGGAGCGCAGATAAAGAGAATGCTGCCTCCTTACTCCTCAGACACTCACTCAATCTGCCGATTTGCAGAAGTGGGTTAGCAGCTTCATCGCTAATGTTGAGATCAGAAGCTGCTGTAGCTGCCCTCTCTCCAGCAAGCAGTAGATAGTCCCTGCCCAGGATACCATGTTTTTGAATTTTCTAAAGGATCAAGCTGTTAGTACTACTGCTAAATGCCAGTATCAGAAAAAAACTTTTAAAAATTGTGGGGCACTTTCCTTCTCCAATCCCAGAAAGGAATGCTTCTATGCATTTGCAATTTTTAAAAACATTACGGGATCAATCTAAAGTTGTTCTGAAGTGATCAAAGTCATTGGAGACCACATTTTCAAACATTAGAAATATTTCTACATCAAGAGAAGCCAAAGTTGTCATAGAACTACAAGGATACTGAAGGTCTCCTCTGGGACGCCTGTATTTCCTGGTAGGAAACCTGGAATGCAGGATAAAGCAGATCACCTCGAGTGTGTGAAGTGGTAGAAAGAAAGAAGCATGAAGATTTTATTATCAGCTACAGCTACAGTAGTTTTTTTTTTTTTTTCCTTGTCTGAGTAATATAGCTTCTCTCTGAAAACTCCGCTTTAATTTAGTAAACCAACTCAATCATATAATTAATCAACAGAGTTACTGCAAGTAGGTGAATGTAATATAATAGAAACAAGGAGATTACTGCCACATCCCAGGTGGCAAAGTGCATAGAACAAGGGGGTTCAAGATGGCATCTTGCTCTCATCTACTTTTTAGAAGGGCAGAGGAAGTAGAAATGTGTAGATGTTTGAGGATTTTTGAGGATTTTTTAAAAAAGAGAAATTTCTGTAATAAGAGTTGAAAAATTCTCAGAGCATCTCCAACCATGGGAAAAGTCATATATATATTATATATATTATATATATATATATATAATATAGATAGATATAGACGTACAGATATCTATTTGTGTGTGTGTGATATACACACACACACACACACACACATATCTCCCTATGTTCCCAGAGGGGGGTTACTGATGTTGGGGACGCAACAAGAAACAAGAAATAAAATAAAACAATATGACAACAATAATAAACTTCCTCTCATGGAGATTTCATTTCCAGGGAGAGGAATAGATACATATACACATATAAAACTTGTAGCATGTTAGAAAGTGATGAGATCTACTAAATAAAAATTCAGCCGTGATGACTGATACAAAATGTTGGGGAGAATGATTGGAAATTGTAAGGAGGGTGGCCAGAAAGGTGAAGAGTGCACTCCAGGAAAGTCATACTAAGATGCTGAAGCGATTGCTGTAAACAAAAATCTTCCTGAGAGGAGAGGTGCTGTTTCGCCCACCTTATGGGGTGGAAAGTGAGACTCAAGATGAAGATCAGGGAGGGTCAGTCACCCTCATTTAATGGAAATAGATGCATATCTGTAGGTTGAATTCTATTAACAAGTGGTCGAGTCCCAGTGACTCTGAGTGATGGACCTTCTTGGTGAGTTGCCTTGAGGGTGGCACACACACACACACACACACACACACACACACACACACACACACACAATATGAGAGGACTGCTTTTCATCAGAAAATATAATCTCAAGAAGTTGAAAAAATGGTGAAAGGAGAGAGAAAACACCTCAAAGAAAGGGATAGCTATGCAATGCACTGGTTGACTCCCAGTCACAAAGTTATTTTTGACTTTGCATTGGGAGTTGGAGTGAAAGAAAAAAAAAGTTAATTGAATCCTCTACTGAATTTGTAAGGTAATTAGAATTTCTGAGGTGAGGAGAAGGCAAAAAAATTTTTAGGCAACAATTTCTGCATCAATACCACAGAGATCTGTGCGTGAAATGACATTTGTTCCCTAGTTATACTTTGGGTACTTGTCTGTAAGGTGCACACAGCTAATTCTGGTATTACTCTATGTTAGCAAAAATTAATTGAGGAGTTACATGTCATATATGCTATTTGAACTCAGATTTAAAAATCTTTCTATATACTCTTCATTGGCAATATATGACTAAGTAATTTGGTTAACGTGTTCAAGCTTATTCTTTTAACGTTATTATTAAAATTGTACTACTTGTACTTATTTTAAAAGTACTACTTGCAGTTACTTTTCTACCAAAGGTAATGAAAATGCTTGGGATTTTTAAATTTCATAATAGGGAATTTAAATTTTGCATTTTATCTTGTGAGGGAAAATACAATTGGCCAATATAAGAGGTAGAAACATCTCGGGCAGCCCATGCAAGATTGTTTATTCTTTTCACAATTAGGCAGGCCCAATTTATCCGGAGTTCTTTGCAAGTTACAGGAAACTGACTTGCATTTCGGCATGTAACGCAGCAGAGTTTGAATTCATTTCTAAGAAGGAGTCAGCATGACAGAAAAGTACAACAGGAGGGAGAACGTAAAATTAAGTGTAAGTATGATCATTAACCTGCAACTAGACATACTCAGAAATTATGTGGAGCTTTTCAGAAGAGTGAGACCTGTTCTGCCTTGAGAGTTTCTGCTCAGTTTCGGTCATGTGCGCTCAAACAGCCACTTACTGATCATCTAGTTCTTCAGTACTGTGCTCAGGTTATGACTCTATTTGACACTTAATGAACATGAAACTATTTACTGCATCCACAGTATTGATGGAATTTAATTCTTGTGTAGTGCATAAAGCGAGCCATAAAGAAGAGTTTCAATAAAACTTGAAAATATACTATTGCTAAGCTGAAAAAAATACTATAGGGATATAGAGAAGGGAGGAATCTCATGCTGAAATCATAAGAGACAGCAGTAAAATATGCTACTATATTACATGAAAGATATGTGACTTTCATAATTGCTGTAACACAATTTAGCAAAACGAGACAGAATTTCCAAAAAAAACTTTAAGACTATGTAGCTTATTTATCTGAGAGTAAATATAGTCTAAAATGTCCTAGGGATATAGGATGTGATCAATACATGCTTATCAAATCATTTTGACTCATTAAATGGAAAAAAAAAATATTTACTAGCTCCATTTTTCGGAATGTACATATTGAAATTGTGATCACAGATTCAAAAACTTGTTAAGTAGTGATCATGTTATTTCCATAGTTTCTTTTCTACATATAATAACCAGGTGCATAAAGCTGAGCAAACAGGAAATATTTAGGGTCATGAGCACATGAAAGATTCCTAAACCGTGTTTGGATATAGGAAAAAAGGAAGAATGGTAATGTGAAACCGGAGCCAGCTCTGGAGAAGCACAGTACCTGTGGCTTACAGAAGCCAGGAAAGACTCAAATTTCATGAACGGGTTCAAGGTTACCACTACGCCGGTCAGAGAAACAGAAGCCCCAAACTTAGGCCTGCTGCATCTAGGTGTCTGGATCACCAAGTTATCTGCACCTTGATATGTGTCCACACAGGCAAGCAGTGGACGCAACAATACTTTTATTGAGAGAGAAAAGGCTGAGCAAGATCAGCTCTGATAGTGCACACCAGTTTTCCGCAGCTGGCTGCAGACGGTAGAGAGGGTTCCGCCCCGCCATGATGTGGTCGCAAGCCCCTTCCTCTGCTCCAGAGGAATTTGAAATTCTGAACGCTGAGGACCTGCAAGGCATTTGACGTAAGCAGAGCAAAGGAGCACACGCTGACTGACTGAAACAGCGACAGAGATTCTCACACGAGGCGCAGAGCCCTGCACAGGACGAGCGGAGTCTTTATTTCCTGATAAAAAGTGTAAGAGCCCCAAAGCTCATTCTTACATGGTGGAGTCGGCCTTAAAAGACAGCTGTGCACACAAGACTGCCTTTCGATACTTAGCACGTGATACTAGATTTCTTTTCCTTTCTTTCTTTTTTTATACCATATTAGTTACTTAGTTTGTATTTCTTAAGAACAAATTTAGGAAGTTGAAGAGATTGCTTAAACAGTCTAAATTTGAGAAAAAAATACTTGGCTTTGAAATTGCAATCTAAATTTATTTCTTCCCTTTTAAATAACAAAATAGTTTCATTTAACTGGACAGTCAAAAAGAAGGAGAGATTTCTGACCTCCAATTGTCTGGAAGAGGATACTGAATATTCTCTCTAATGTACTTTTACATTTCTAACGTGGTTTTTCTCACATGTTAACTAAGTACATACTTCAACTTGCAGTGTGTGAGGATCCCATTTTATCCTCATTTTTCTTTTACAATACTGTCACACACTTTCTATAAAACACCTTCGCTGTCCTCTGTAGTCATACCTAACTGGCTTTTAGCAACATGCACTCAGAAGATGTAGTAAGTTGAAATTAAAACCCAGAATATTAAGAAGAAAAGTATAAGATCTAAATGTTCAAAAATAGATTTTTACAGTGAAAGACCCAATTGGAAAGTAATTTTAAAATGTATTTAAAAATACAAGAAGAATAGGAAAAAAAAGTTATTTTAAATATCTGATTAAAATGTAAGAACTGTCATGATTAAAAGCAAATTTTATTTTGAAATATATGGAATGTTCTATTTGGGTCTTTTCTGAAATAGGCAAAGATGGTGTTATGGTTTATAGTTAGATGTATCTCCAGAGGTCATAGATGAGGTTTTTGTTTTGCTTTTACTTTTTGAGACAGGGCCTTGATATATAGTTCAGGCTGACCTTGAAACTCACAAGGTAGGCTAGACTGACCTCAAATTTGCATCGATCTTCCTACCTCAGCTTCCAGAGTGCTGGGATTACAGTCCTGTACCACCACACCTGGCTAAGTAGGATCTTAGAAAGATTACTGAATCATGGAGACATTATAGCTAAATGTGGTGATAGGAGGTGGGGCCTGGTTGGAAGATGCTCATCACTGGGGGCATTACATGTGAAAGTGTATCTCCCTCCGTGGATCCTCCCTCTTGTTCTCTATTTGTTGACCACCATGAGGTGAGAAGCTCTCCTCCACCAGAACCTTCCATCATATCTTCCTCCCTTGGAGCCAGCCGACTATGTTCTAAAAATGCGAGCTAAAATAAACTTCTCCTTTAAATTGCAAGTGTTGGGTATTGTGTCCCAGTAAAAAGGAACATGGATAAGACAGATGGAATTCAGGCATGTTTCCTAATAACATCAATAAGTGATAACACTGAATCTGAATTTCCAAGTTTTGTGTTCAACTGCTCCTGGCCATCTCTTTTCTATTTGGTAATGACAGATAAATCAGACACATAAAGATTCATACTTAACTCCTAAAACTCTTCTCTTACTGAATGGCACTGTCACCCACACAGTACTCACCTTTCATCGGAAACTTAGGAACCATCCCAGGTTCTTTCCTGTCTTTCGGTTCATATCCAGGCTATCATTATGTTCTAAATACTTCACCATTACATCCCTCTTAGTTCCCATCTCCTTTGTATCAGTCATGTAAAACCACATCATCTCTTCCCTAAAGCTTTTTCTCTAAACTACCATTTTTTCACCAGTAGGAGTTTAGGAAAAAAAGATCCAGAGAAGAGATGTTGAGGTTTTAGGAATCCAAGTGCTAGTAATGCCACATCGAGTATGGTCTGCTGTCAAGAAGTTCAGTCTAGGAAGTGGTAAGTGTGGCCCAGGAAGGAAAGAAGACGCAGTAAACGTGCCATCATCCAATAGACTGATACATTTCATTTTAGACAAATACGGAAGATGCTTTCAGAATTCAAGACATGGGCACCCAAATTGTTCATTCTCTATAATCTTCATTTCCCTTCATGATGAAAAAGAAAGCTGTGCCTGGAATGGAACGCACTACCGCTTAAACCTCAAACTCCTGAAGACAGATTTCTGAGGGAAGCAGGACTGTGTATCATTTTGAGCGAGTTTTCAAGCTCATGCTGCCTGGTTCCACATCCTCGGTTGGCACTTACCAGATATGTTGCTTTAGAAAATACTTAACCACTCTGTTTCTTCCAGTATAAAATGGAGCTAAGGGCATGCTTTCATAGGGTTATTAAGAGAAATGAATAATTTCATGCACAGGAGTCCCCCCTGAAGAGTATACTTGGAAAACTCTAAAATTCATGCTATACCAAACTCTGTATATATGATTTTTTTGTTTGTTTGTTTGTTTGTTTGTTTTGTGGTGCCGGGGATCGAACTCAGGCCTTTGTGCTTGCAAGGCAAGCACTCTAATCACTGAGCTAAATCCCCAGCCCCATGATGGTTTTTCTAAAACCTATACCCAAACCCTATACATTCAATTTTTTCTACATGTACATGCCAATAATAAAGCTCAACATATGAATTAAGCACAGTAGAGGGTTAACAATAACTAACAATAAAATAGAAAAATTATACAAACAAACTGTAAAAATAGTTATGCCAATATGGCCTCCATCTTTTTTCGTTTCTTTATGGTGAAAACATCCAAAATCCTTTCTTTTAATGTTTTAAAGAAAACAGTTGATTTCCATTATCTCTCTTCACCTAACTGTGGAATAACACACTTGAACTTCTTACTCTACCTAATTATAGCTAAGTCCTCACTGATCAATCTTCCCCCATCTCTGTTTCCTCCCTCTCTCTTCAGCCTCTGGTAACCGCTTGTTTACTCTCAATTTCTATGAGATCAACTTTTTAAAATAATAAAAAAATTAAAAAAAATTCCACATCACACAGTACTTGTCTTTCTATGCCTGACTTACTTCATTTAATATAAAATCTTCAGTTTCATCCATGTTGTTGCAAATGACAGAATTTCACCTTTATGAATAAGTAGTATTCCGTTGTGTGTGTGTACCACAATTTCTTTATCCATTCATCACAAAAACAACATTTATTTTGTTTCCATTTCTTGTTTCTTGTGAACAGTGCTACAATAAACATCGAGTATGGGTGTCTCTTTGACATAATGATTTCATTTCCTTTGGAGACATGGAATCTTTGAAGTTGAAAGCTGTTGGTTTCATCACGCCAAACTTATAGGAATGTGTTTTAAACACAAGCTCATGAAATGATGTGGAATATAGTAATAGAATGCAGTGAAGGGGCCACTGTGTATCTACTGAACTGTACATATAAGGTCATCATTTTTGGATGATTGATCTGCTAATATTTCAGTTAAACATAGAATGAGCCTCAACTACAAAATAATGATAATTATTTTACAGCCTTTCTTTTGGAATAAGGACAGGCAGATGGAAAAAGAGAGAGAGAGAGAGAGAGAGAGAGAGAGAGAGAGAGAGAGAGAGAGAGAAGAGAATGATGAATACCATTGTCCTAAGAATTCACACAGGAATAAAGGCCCGCTGCCTTCTGACTGCTCTGTGGGTGGCCATGATAAAGTCTTTTTTGTTATTAAAGGAGGATCATTAAAATATCATGAAAAATTTTACTGGTAGCAGGAGCAAATGACCTTTGAACATTTTTAGTCAACTGTGGATCGAAATCTAAGCCTCATTTCCCTGTGATTCACATAGGATTCCCAAGCTTTGCTCTGTTGAAATTCTTAATAACTACTAATTCCTGTCTTCAAAGAGATTTAAACGTCATAATTTTGATAACAGATGTTGACACTTAGTCATAGGGATAAAAAGTGACTGAGAAGACTGCTTAGGAAGCCAAATAAATTATACTACATGATTTTTAAGAAGAAATAATAACACAATTAGGTTTTTAAAAGAGTAGGTAATGAATATTGACAGCACTAAGGGTTTATCCTGATATTTCTCTTCTTTAAAGTTAATCATATTTCAGGATATAAATGGTTACACGGGTATTTTAAGTTATGATAAAAATACTAAGTTTATGTTTAGGTTTTCCCCTTTTGCTTTTTCTATTCTATTTGAGAAAATAAAACACAAAATATTAGTTGATTGATTCATGGCTTTTAATGAGAGTAGCAACTAATTAAACAGAAAAAAGAAAAATGTAACCTCTTTCAGCCTCTTTTTTTTAAAAAAAAGAGGTTCTGAATAAAGACTGAAGAAAACTTAACCCTTGCCAATGAGGAAAAAAAAAAAAAAGAAAGATCAAAAAATAAGAATTTCAACTTCATGAATTTAAATTGTAATTTTCAAGAACAACAACAACAAAAAAGAATTACGTGGTGGGAAGAGCAGGATTAGAATGCATTTGTCTCCGTTACCCAGGAGGCCCCGTCACGTCTAAGGAATTGGGTAATCGTGTATGCTCATTCAGGTTCAACGGGCTAAAAGAGGTTACATTTTTCTTTTTTCTACCATACATTTTCACTCATTTAAATTGCACATATTTATGTAGAACTGACTTTCAGTAAGAGATTTAGAGATAGAGGAATTATCTTTCTTAAATGCAGTTGTTATTTCCGGCCAACGAATAGACAAATGTATATAAAATAATATCAATGGAGATATAACCCCACACATAGTGACTTTGTTACATAGCATAATTTTATTTCAACTTATAATTAGGTTGACTCTTATTATGCATATCTTCATATAGAAAGGTAATGAAATATTACTATTGTAGTAAATATAGTAACAATTATATTAATAAATATAACTCAGTAAGTAACCCAGTAAGCAACTGAGTGCAACCCAGTAATTTTTTTATGCAGACATGTTTCTATGCTGATTTTTAAAAATATTTTCTACTCTATTTTTGCATTGTTCTTAGTTTAACAGACATATATATGTGTGTGTACCTATATGAATAGATAGGTATAGCTGTATAGACATACATATACATATAGGTCATATATATCTACATCTGAATATATATATAATAACTATAGATACATATGCACACATATATGTATCTTGATTTTTAACTGAATGTATTATATGCATTAATTATTATATAACTTAATGTATTCTATACATCTTCCAGGTCATCATTCTCATGGACTTTTTTTTTTTAAGTTTGTTTAAAGGTTTCCTCAATTTAGTGCCTATATGGACATTAAAATTGCTTTCTTTTTTAATGTTTCATTAATTTAACTTTTATAAACCTATATGCTATACAATTTTATTAACTTTTGTATTGTTTCACTTTGGCAAATTTGCAGTATCTGGACTGTTCAAGGGATGAATATTTTATTAATTTCTTTCACATTAGTAAAATATTTTCCCAAAAGTTTGAGTAAATTTACATACTTTGGTGTGTGTGTGTGTGTGTGTGTGTGTGTGTGTGTGTGTGTGTGTGTGGTGCAGCGGATGAACACGAGGCCTTTGCCCTGAGCTACGTACCAGCTCGTTTTTAAAAAATGTTTGAGATCGGGTCTTACTAAGTCACTGATTTGCCCAAGCAGGGCTTGACTGTGTGATCCTCCTGCCTCAGCCTTCCAGAGGGCTGGGATTACAGGTGTACACTGCCATGCCTGGCTTCAGTTTCAGAGAGCTGAATGACAGCATGCTTTAACCTTCATTCCATTTATCCTTTTGTATCATTAACTAATGAAGAAATTTGCATTTTCAGATTATTTTGTGGCATAAATTTGCTTTGAAAAGAAAACAAATGCATTGCTGTAATATCATAGATCTGGGTTTAGTTCAAAATAATAACTATTGTTTTTTATTATTTTAGAAATTGCTCAAGGATGATTAATGATTCTTCAATGACCCAAGATACCACAATATTCTACAAGTGCTTTTTATTTTTCTTTAAAAACTAAAAAGTAAATTTAATTTTTAACTTATTACTAGAAATTCCCAAATGATGAAATTGTACTTTAAATAAAATATATACTTAAGCAGAAAGAATCTATCATTCTGGATATGTGACTTATGTCTGCAGTATTAATTTATTATAGTTTCAAAGTTTCTTCTGCTCCTGAAAGTCTATTTTTAGGAAATATATGACCAAAATTCAATTACACAGAAAAAAAATAACAGTCTCTAAGAGTATAATTTATAAAATTTGGAGGAAATTGAAAACTACTATTGCAATCATGCAATCAGCCTATCTTAATTTATTGAAATTAGTGAACTGACAATTAGTATATTCAAAGGAGAAATTCTGTAACTTATTGAATGGTAAATAAAGACATTCCTATCCTGAAATTTAGCATTTGGCAAAGAGCAGATCTTTGCTCTGACCATGTGAAGCTGCACAGCATCAGTTCCAAATATCGTGTACAGTATAAGCTACTTACAGTCAGAAATCAATTTCTTTAAGGGGTCTCTGGAACAAATCCAAATCCAATTTGAAAATTAAGCAGTGCATGGTCATGGCAATGCTAGACAACTGAGGGGGAGTGGGAGGAATAGCAATACTACATTGATTGTCTGACCCATACTGAAAAGGCAGCATGCAAGCCATAATTCTACAAGGTACAAACATTGATCACTGGAGAAAAAGAGTTCTTGTAGACCAAGCAAAAGCGTGCCGTGAAACACGTTAGGCGTTAGACTATTTTTTCTCTGGCTGTTCTTTTTCCACGAACAGACCAATTGTGATAAAAATTTTCCTTCAGGAAATAGGGTCTTAGCCCCCCTGTTGAACTGACCTTTGCAAAATAGGAATTCAAGTCAATGAAACATATGCAGTTTTTCTTTTCCAGAAGAAAAACGTGAACTGTTTGAAGAATGTATTAAGTGTGTTTTCTTCTCTGTACAGAGCTCATCACTAGGGCCATAATGTAACTTGATGAATGAATGTGTGCATGTGTACTTCTGTTTATCAATACAATATTAGTGCTTAATTATAGCTTGGGAAATTATATGTAATTATACATATATAAAAATATATAACACATACACATATGCACACATATATTTATCTTTGGTTTTCTATTAAATGTATACAAATATTTTCTGTACATAAATATAACAAATTTTTAAAAAATGAGCTGTATGTATAGTAATATTTATTTATTCAAGTTAAATCTCTTTTTATAGATTAATCTTAAAATGTACAAACCAATCCACACTCTACGGCTTCATCTCTAAGCAGAACTATGGCTTAGGATAATCAATTTTTTTTGAATACTTGATAAACTGCTTGGGAAGACTCAGTAAGTAGGACTCGATGGGACTTTTAAGACCACCTGGTTCCAAAAATGAAAGCATAAATGAATTTTGGTGTTCTATGTCTTAGACTCTAGGTATAATTGGGAGTCAAAATTCTTCTGCTTCACCAGTAAACAAGAAAATAAACTCCTATTCCAATTGGTTTAGAAACTATAATTTTGGCATGGGATTAGAGAAATATATTAAGTAAAGGCATAAATCTAGCAGACCAGGTAAAAGGAATTAAATGATCAAATTACTCATCAAACTCTTGTACTACATGTAGGCAATGAGTTTGCTTCTTATAAAGAGGCTTACGTATTGAAAGTAGCTACCAAAGTGGTTTGTGATTGTACCGCACACAGATCTTGACATGAGAATCATTTCTTGTTTTCTGCATATGTGTGTGTTGGGGGGAAGGGAGAGTCCATAAAATAAGCAAAAAAGATCACTGCCCAAAGAAACATTTTTATCTCTACTTCTTTGAATACTACCTAACAGAACATGTAAGAATTCAAACAATGTTCAAGTGAAATAAAATTTTACTGTTTAAATTTGTAATCCAGTATGGACAATGTATTTGAAAGTACACCCAGACATTGTACAATTATCTTATATGTTTTATATGTTCTTTAGCCAATTAATCTGGTTTTTAATCTGTCGTACGTGAAAATTATCTTCATGAGATCTTATACAATAAATAAGCAAATCTGATACTGGAAAAATAAAAGCTGATTGGATAAAGGAGAGGAGGGAGAAGAGAATTGAAATGTGTTGTGTATTTGTACCAGTGCCCTACAAGGAACGCAACCATTGTGCACTGCAAACATGTACTAATAAAAGTCAAAACAATTATCAAAAGGCAGTTCCTTAAAATAGCTTTCTTATTTATTTCCATAATACTTGCTAGTTTATCATTTAAGAGTCACTACTTTGGAATTGATATTGCCCTCTTTGAATGGATTATTTTGATAACATATACTCTAAACCATGAAGTTTCCCATTTTACGGCCAATCATCCACTGGGAGTTGGTTTTTCAAATATTTTATGTACCATGACAGGATAAAAATTTGAATTCCTGTAGAGTGTCAGAAACTTGAGGAAATAATTTCAATGTGCAAATTTGTATAAGGTCAGCTTTATATTTAATTGTGATTAAGAAGACAGTTATATAATTTGACTACTTTTTCTGATGATGTTTAGTTAATTCTGTCATTGTGGATTTTTAAATTTCTTTGAAAGAAGATGGAATGTGCCTAATATATGGCATCATGGTTCTATTGCACTGCTATCACTTATTTTTCTCTCATTTAAAGTGTATAGTACCGTGATTTTTTCCTATTTGTATTCCTAATTTCTCATATTTTGGCATAACATTCACCTTCATGGGTAATTTTTCAACAATTTATGACATATTTATCCTTGATTATTTTTTATCTCAGTTTTTCTAAGTTTCTTTTTAGGCCATTTTTAAATGCAAAGAAAATGTAGCATAATAGATAATTCATTGATGATGTAAAAATATTGTCTTGATATATGAACAACAAAAAGTAAAGTGATGGTCTTTCTTGAAAACTTTATTCCATTTGACACAATGCTAACATTTCAAATGTCAGTAAAAAAAATTGTCACATTTTCTTCAGGCTTTTGAGAACATAGCATCAATAGACACCCCCACCCCCACCCCACATGCACACACACAAGAAAAGAACTGTACCACAACATTTCCTACTGCCTTGTTGCACATGCTTCCACTGGGCTTCCATCTGTTGGATTAGAATATAAAGTCAACAGGAACCGTAGGAGAGTCAAGATTTTTACAGGAATACATAGGGGATAAATGATTGTAGGAATTTGAAAAGAAAAAAAAAAAAAAGAACCTCTAGAAAACATCTACACTGAAAATGATTTATGAGAAGGGTTGGAAGATAAATCTTTCTTTGGGTAAGAACTAGTTTACATCCAAATTAGATTAGGCAAATGTCTTTTCCTACTTACCTACATGCTTGTCCAAGAATGGATATCTTAGGCCCTATTCACGAACCTAGATTTCAACTACATTACTATTTTTACTTCATCAAAACTTTCATGTATATTTAAAGAGGACAGAGAAATTCAATATGGGTTTAAGTAATATGAGTACAAAAAAAGATTGGCGATTCAAAAAATGTCATTCAAGAAAAAATATAAAATGACTAAGAAAATGAAGCTCAATGCCAAATTGTACTTTTAGGATTCACAGTAATTCAGCATTGATCCAGACATGTTTTCTACATGAGAATTAGTTATAAAATTGAAAACTGTATAACACTTTTGGAATTATAATAAAACTCAAATTATGTTGTTCTAACAAGAAATATGCATATGAAATTCTTTTCTCAGGGTACAGAGTAGAAAAGGAAAAGAAACTCCAGGTTCATTATTCTAGCATTTCTCCAATCTTATTGTCATATATTTGTCTTTTCCTTACATGCATTCTCTTTGTTCTCTCAGTGTGAGCGTTTGTGAAGTGACCTCAAGGTGCATATCCAACCTTTAGAAACTCAATTCAATTTCATTATGTTTGTAGATTCCAGTACAGAAATAATAAAGTCTGCGGCATGTGGTGGAAAAATAAACTTTGCAGCTTCTGGTGCACTCAGAGACTTGGATGTAACTGCTCCTGAGTCACTGGTCTTAAACAGCTACAGACTTGCATTCCGAGTTAGTCATTTAGATTCTGTCGTGATATAAAAGTATTTGTTAAGTGTCTATACTTGAAAAAGACAAAAGTGTATTTATATGTGTGGAGAAGAACATATTCCAAGTTAAACATATTCACACTTTCATCCCACAAACTAAAAACATTCTTTTGCTGTAGATTCCATATTTCAGCCTAGTGGGTATTGATACTCATGCTCTGGAATTTTAACTGTGGCACTTAAGCAAATAAAAACTTTCCGGAAAGCAAAATATCCCTCTCCAGTATTTTAGAGAGAAAGCAACCACAGTACTTGACATCTATAATTGCCAGACGTGATCATTTTTTCTTCAGGCAAGGAGAGTGATTAAGTGTGAATGTATATATTTTTGCTTACAAGTGTCATTTTTCTGAAACCATTAATGATCACTGACCATATCCATGGCATTTTGTAAGCTCTGGTGGAAAAATGAGATTAATAATACAGTCGTGGAGTCAATCATCCCACTGTGTAATAGAAAAGAAACCCATATAAGCAGACACTTTTAACTCTATAATGTGCATTAAAATAGAGTCGTATATATGCACCGTGGGAACAGAGATAAGTATGTAATTGTTTTTGACAAGTATGGACTTCACAGAGAGATGATAGTTCTGAGTTACAGCAGAAAAGTACTATGCATGAAAGGCAGTGAGATGAGAGGAGAAGGACTTTTTGGCAAGGGGAAGGTGGTAAGAAGGTGAGATCACGCATGAAGGAATTCTACTTCAGCGCTCTTGGATATCACAGGTATTCTTTTACTCTTTTGAAGTAGAAGACTAGTGGATAAATGACTGATCAGAACAGAAGGAGAAAGAGAGAGTAAAGTCATGACACTAGGAAATACAGGAGATCTTTTTAAAAAGAGTACTGTAAGAGCTTAGTTAGGCAATACTTTGGATAGACAATAAGCAGAACTCACTGTAAATTTTCTATCAAATATGTTTCTCTTTGAATGATATATATTTGTTCTCTTAACTCATACTCAGTGAGACTCTTGTGCCAACACTACAGCTGCAAAATGAAAATGTGCTGTATCGTGTGTCCTCTTCATTGGTTTTTTTATCTTGTCATCAAAAACTGATCCAGCAAATTAGAAGAGTTGGCAGTACAATTGATGACAAGTAGAATCAATATGCTACCCCCGACAGAGGTATTTCTTGGTTATTTTCTCCAATAAAACAAAATCAGATAGATAATGAACAGAGTTTGGACTATGTTTGGAAAAAGGAAACAGAAAATGTTTTCTCTTATGTGAACACTTGTTGCCCATTCTCATGTTCCATTTCTTTCTTTCTTTCTTTTTTTTTTTTTTTCAGAGTGTGTCTGGAAATTGGTATTGAATTCAATTCTATGGCTCTTATGAATCAACTGTATCTATTTATGTGGAGTTGTAACTGTGTGTTCATAACAACACCATGAATTCTGAAATATAATAGAACTAGACCAAAAGAGTTTGGCACAAAACAAGCTATCTCAGAATCTCATCATTTCAAGCATTTCTTCTGAATAATTTTCACGCATATAGCAACTGGAGAAGAGTTCATTTGCTGTAGCATATGCCTTGTGTTTCTGATCCAAATGCACAGCATAACTTCTTAGATACTTAAGGGAGAGAGATTCCCTTTTGTATTGTGTGCATATGGAACAAGTTTACAAACTAATTATTTTTTATGTGTTTGCTTGTTACATCCTAGCCTTCCCTTCCAATTTTATGTTCTAATTTAAGGTGGCGTTGATGGATAAACCTCTCATGTACTGATTTCATCTACATTACTAATTTTTAATGTTATAATGTATATCTAAATTCCAGCCTAAATCTTTCACGATCTAATAGGGTCTCTTTAACTAAGTCGAACTGAATTAAAGCTCTGGGCAATTTGTACCATATTTATCACCATGTAATAAAAGCATCAGGCAATATGATTTTTCCTAAACTATGAATAAATAAAAGTAGGATACAGTATATATTGACCATATTTCGTGGACTATATAATATCAAGAATAGCATCTAATATTAATAAAATTAATACAACAATGAGAAAAGATGTAGGAAAACAAAAGAAGCATGCTGAATTTCTCATGTATAAGTAGTAAATGAAAAGAAAACTACCATTACTTGATATTAATGTTGGCTTCAATAACTTGGTCAATAGATGCTTCTTTTTAGACTTTTTTGGGGGAAAAATATTACATTCATTGTAATGTTTCAAGATTGTACAGAGATTTTCTACACACCCCTACCCAACTTCAGTTTTCTTTAACATTATCATCTTTCATACATGTCATTCACTTTTCAAAACTAAAAGACAAACATTGGTATATTACTACAGGGTAAACTCAAGAACTAATTCAGATTTCACCAGAGTTGCTAGTAATGCCTTCCATTCCTGGATCCAGTTTAGGATGTGACATTTCACCTAATCCTCGTGCCTCTTTAGACTCTTCTATTCTGTGAGTATCTCAGTCTCTCCTTGATTTTTACGTTCTTGACGGTTTTGAAAAGTACTCTCCAAATATTATGTGGAATATCCCTCATAGTTGATTCAATCATATGGTGTTTCTTTCATAATTCAGTTGAGGTGACCACTTTTAAGAAAGGACGCCACAGAGATGAAGTGCCTTTCACACTACATTGCATAACGACAATAACAGGACAATGCTGATGGTAGAAAATGGGCCAATTGAGAAGATCCTGTCTATCAGATTTCTTCTTGACAAAGCTACTATTTTTCGCTTTCCTACTATATTATTCCAAAAGAAGTAACTAAGTCTGACCAGAACTTATTAAGGGGAATGGAGACTCTCTAAATTTCATAAACTCCATTTAGTGCAGGGAGGAATATGCACATACAATTTGAAATTCCGTTTTAATAAATATTTGTCTATTGTTATAGCTAAATTAGTATCAGTATGAACTTATGGATATTTGTTTTTCACTTTGATTTATAGATAAAAAATAAAAGCACTTTACCACAGTTTTGGAAATCAGGAGTTCTTTCTGATTGGCTCCTGCATCCCTTTAATATTCCTTGATACTTTCATTTTTGAAAACATATTTACATTTTGATTCTCCAATTTGCTTTAGACTCATATTGTAGTCTCTATATCCTACCCTTATAATCAACCATTTGCATATATATTTAAAAATAATATAATTAGAAAATATATAGTAAAATGTAAAAGTACTCCTTTTCTGAATGTACCCATGTGGACATCTATCACCTTTTATTTCTCTGGTGTTGACTCAGAATTTATATAAATATTTATGTATTTTCTTAAGACAATTAGTCCTTCTATATTTCTAGATTTGAGTACGTATGTTATATTCCTTGAAAACTGGTACAGTATCATTATTCTGTAGTTCTAAAGTTAAGATTCTATTTACATGTAATATTTTTCATCATTTCACTTTCTAAATATAGTTCTTTCAGGTGGCATTTTGGAAAGACATTATTTCTGCATATATTTTTTGTTTCCATAACCTTTTGAGGCAAAAATACTACAAAGCCACATAAAATCATTTTTATGATTAATGCATGTTCTGTGGCCTGGATATTTGGTGGCAGAGATAAAAATGCTGCCTGGTGATTGGTTGCCAACGCTCATTATGGCTCAGAGTGTTTCTCCAGCATTTCATCTCAGTACCGTGTAACAGGAAGTCACAAGCAGCACACGCTTGTGATTCATACAGATTACCTAGAAGGAAGTTCAGGGAAAAGGTTCACACTCTAGAAATTACTACCCACATAATATTTAATGTTTTTCTGATGAAGAAAGCAGGATAACTATATTACATTATTAAATTCACATTTCATGAAATATCGCGATTCCTTCCTGTCAATGTTGCTAATCCCCTGAGTAAATACATCTTAAATTTGATAAAAAGAAATAGTATTTCTTTATGTCAGTATTACCTTATTCCCTTTGAATTTTGTTAAATATTTCATATCAGAAATGGTCAAGATAAAGTTGTTAAAGTATTGTAAGTTTTATGTGACTGCAAACAGAGTTTACTATTAAAGACTTGTTTCAAAGCTACTAAATTCACAAGGTTAAACAAAATGAAAATACCTACGACTTGTCACACAATGAGTAACATGAACCCAGAATCTTACTACATTTTTCCATGTCCCAAAATGAACATACTGTTTAAATCGTTGGCATTAGTTTCCCCATGTGCTGATGAAAATATTAATTGTAATATTTAAAATAACATTTATTTTTAGGAAATTCTAAGCAATACTTGGCAAAGAGATCTTAGAAAGAAAATATACACTGCCATATAATTCTGAAAATCATTTGGAAGATGGCTATATAGATTTTTTTTTAATAATGCATCTCTTGGCTTCAACTGAAAAATCTCTTAATAAATATTCACTCATAATTCATTTTTCTCCTCTGAGTTCTTCACAAGCAATATAAATGGAAAACATTTTTTCTAAAAATAAGTGTCCCCCCAATGTCCGATTTTATGAAATGAAGAGATTTATTTGTGATACACAGTAGAAACAGATGTCCGCAAATTGGCAGAGTAGAATTCTGTGGTGATCATTGTCACATAGAAAATCATTTTAAAGAACTAGCCATACAGAGAAATACCTTGTAAGGGCTAATAAAACTAGATAAGATGCCATAATATCTGTTCATAACATAATAATTTAAGAAGATACACTGAAAAGGGTTAGAAGGATCGTTTTGCAATGCCTGTATCACTCCATCTTTAACTTCAGCCACAGGAGCGTGGAACATGATTCCAAAATCCAGGGAAACATAAAGCAGATCCAGGAAGAAGAAAGTCAAAGGTCTCAATTCGAACCAACACAAATGAGTACAAAAGTACACAATATATAATATAATAAAATAGTCAGAAATCAAAGACAAGATCCTGAGGCAGTATAAGAAAATAAGCTAATAATATAAAGAAGTTCTAGTCAGATAAGCTGTGGGTTTTTCATCACAAACATTATAGAGTAGGAGAGAATGGGATGATGTGTTTAAAGTGCTAAAGGGAGAGAGGCAAACAGTTATCAATCAAGAATATTGTACGTGGCAAAGATGCCTTCAGAAATGACAGAGAATTAAAGATTTCACAGAAAAGTGAGTTAGTTAATCAGTATCAGGTTTATCTTATAAGAAATGCTAAACATAATTCTCTAAACTGAAAAAAAAATTAAAAAGATACTAACTAGTAATGCAAAAATAGTAAAGTACAAAATCATTGATAAAAGTAAGTATACAGTTGAATTTTCAGTACTCCAATACTGAAATAGATGGTGTGTAAATAACTTATATCTGTAGTGTGAAGGTTTAAAGACAAAACTATTAAAATACTAATAGCTTCAATAATTTGTATAAAATGCAACTTGTGGTGTCAAAAATTTAAAATGTATATGAGAGAATAAAAATTTATAGTTTTTAAAAATGATCAAAGTTAAAATTTCAAATTAAAATAGAGTATTTTTACTGTAAGTTTTGTTATGCAAGCCTCACATTAATCACAAAGTAATGACTTTGTAGTACATAAACAAAATATGAATAACAAATTTATCTTTATAATAGTACTAGAGAAAAATTGCCTAATCATAATTAAAGACAAAAATGTGGAAAGAAAGGACAAAGAATTTAAAAAACAATGAGAAATAATGTTTTAAAGTGGTAATGCTAATTCCTTACCTATTAATAATTATCTTGAAAATAAATGTTTTAAATTCTCTAATTAAAATCATTGAGTGGATAAATTTATTTGAGAATAAAAGCAAAACAAGTGGCTCTGAGTCGCTTATAAGGTAATTATTTTAACTTTAACAATATACACAGACGGACATTGAAGGAATACAAAGAGTTATCCCATGCAAAAGGAAACAAGAACATGGATAGTTACACCTATGTCTGGTATAGTAAACTTTAATGCAAAAACTATAAAATTAGACAAAAAGGTCATTATATAATTATAAAGGAGTCAATTCATCCAGCAAATATTTCTCTATCTATTTAACTATCTATCCATACATCTAGCTACCTCTATCTCCAACATTGTAGCACCTGACTATATAAGCAAAAGATGATACACAACAGATTAAAATTGCCTCTATACTGTCTCCTGGTTCCTTTTTTTTTTTTTTTTCGGTGGGGGGTGGTACTGGGGATGGAACTCAGGGACATGCACTTGCTAGGCATGTGCTCTACCACTTGAACTAAATCCCCAACTCGCCAGCTCCTTTTTAAAACTTGGAAGACATGATAATTTCTATAACTTCAGAATCCTGGGCTGCTAAGAGTCTCCCATAAGTTTTGGTGTTGATATAGTTTGTCTATAAAACTGGGATCACATTAGTTGCTGTTGAAGGGTATTTTCTGTATATAAGCTTCAGGGTACAATAAATTTGAAGAGGGTTAGTATATGGTCAAAACCCAGTCAGCTTCCCAGACCGGGATTATTTTACTTTAAGTGTTACAGCACAGAGGAAGGGGAGGGAGGAATGGAACATCGTAGGAAATTGCCTGTAGAAGAGGCATTCTTTATAGTCAATTATCCTTTCCCTACCTGACTTAAGACAATTCTCCTACATAATTTGATTAACCTTGAAAGGCCCGTAAATCATTTTTATTTTTAATATTGTTTATTTTCCTCCACACTCAATTGGGATGATAATAGTAACATAAAAATCTATAGCAAATGAAGACAAAATGATCGCTGCATGTGGATGATATTGAGTTTATTAGTGGATTCATAACAGACTTTAAAGAATAATTATCCAGAGTGTATTGCATACATTTTCCATTAATGGGTCAAGGTTTAGAAAGATGATTCTCCTCCCTGTTCCTGGGTGCCAACTCTATGGATTAGAATTAATGGAATTAATTAGTCTGAATCATTCTCAGTAGTACAAGTACTCTTAGGATCTAGGATAGAGAGCTAGTTTCTAGTTAAGCAGCCTCAATTGTAATATAAGTACCATTTTTGAAGCTAAGTATACTTGTCCAGATATTGGTACTCATGAAAGCCATGGTGTTTGTGTGTGTGTGTGTGTGTGTGTATGTGTGTGTGTTTAAGATATGTTAGGGCCACTTTCACTGTTCTGATAACAAAATGCTTTGTAAATATTCCTGTCTTCCACCTGCCCAAACATTCTGTTTTACTGTTACTTGAAACAACAGAAAAATGAAGTTTAAGGATTGCTATAGTTTGAATATGATTTGTTCTCACTAAAAGTTATGTTGAAGTGAAAAGTTTTGAGAGGTAGTAAGACTTTTAAGAATCATTTGGTTCATTAGGAATTCTCTGCCATGAAGGAATAAGTGCTGTCTCACAGTAGAGTTTGCACATTTGTGGGACTGACTAGTTAGTTATGGCATTAGTGGGCCGTTAGGAAGCAAGCTCGCCTCTACATTCTTGTGTTCACACTTTTCCAGGCACCACATTTCCCTTTCACTTTGTCACAATATAGTTCTCACTAAATGCAGCCACTCAATCTTGGAGTTAGCCTATAGAATCATGAGTCAAAATAAAGCCTCTCCTTAACAAATGACTCAGGCCGAGGTATTCTGTTATACCAACAGACAATGAACCGAGACAAAGAGAAAAATAGAAAAAAGTAATTAGAAATTTCAAAGTAACCAGGAATATTTTCAAGTTAGGAAATTGAAGAAACAGTCTGAACAAGAGAGATATTTCAATTCTTACAAAAACTAAGATTTTAGAAGAAGGAAAACCAGAGTGAACCTAGATCTCTTTTCAAACTCCAGTTAACCTCAGAAAAGTGGTGGGTGAAGTAAAGTCCTTGGCCTCCTACCAGGATTCTCAATGTAGAATTTAATTACCATATGAAAAGATTTTATATTATCTTTTGTGCTCCGACTTCAAGTTTTGGGTGAACACAGTCTTTATGTCATTCTTAATATTAGCTGACAAGTTCTTCGTGTACCTAACAGTTAACTGCACTAGCAGAAACCTCGATTGAACTGTAAATGATCTTTTATAGCTTTTTACTCCACAAGTTATAAGTAATGCAGAAATCCCATCTTATGGGAGCTCTGGATTTTAAATAGATTTTCTTTCAGAAAAGTCTAAAATGAAAAAAATCCAAAACCAGCTTTAGACACAAAAACAGCCAATACCTGGCCTTCAGTAGAGCATACAGTGAATGTCCAAGTTAAAGTTGGTTAGATAAGTTGGTCATCTGGAACAGTGTTACATTTAATTACCAGTTTTACCCTCTTCTGAGAATTAAACAGTGGAAAAGATATAAAAATCTGTTTTGTAACATCATCATTGATGTGGTCAAAATATGAATGTGCATTTATTTTGGAAATGCAAAATATGTAGTTTCTTTTTTTTCCTTTTTTCTTAAATTAATTTGATTTATACATTTTAGAGACACATAATGATCACATTCATCATAGGGTATTTGTACCTGTATATAATGTATTGATTCTTTTTTCTTTTTCTCCACTCCTCCTTCCCTTCAATCCCTCTAAAATATCAGGAGAGATATTATCTTGAAATATATTATGTATATATACAGTATATTATAGACTAGTCTTTGCTTGCATAAATAAAGGTATTCAAAATTTTTCCAAATATAATCATAGACTTCTTTTTTAACAAAATACATTTAAATATTAAATATAGTTCATCCATTTCCCCAAAATATTTCGGCAGTGTACATGCTTTTTCTTCAGTGAACAAGTTAACTCTCTCTCATACACCCACCACATTTCAAAGAAATTCTTGAGAAGTTGCATCTGCCTCTATTTTCCTGTCATTAACTGACAATTTCCCAAGTCAAGACTAATCTGTGGTACAGGCTTTTATCAAAAACAGGACAGGATTTTTCTCCCTTAACCATGCAGAGACACAACAGAGTTTATTATCAAGCAACTCGTGGATGATATTGAGTGTGAAGAGTTGCACAGATACTATCAAACAAAGTGGCCAGAATGTAAGAAACAATAGACGTGAACGAAGGGAACTAGTCAAGAATGATACTTACTTAGACAAATGAGGAGGCTAATAGTCACAGCCAGCAAAACAGATGAGAGGCAGAGAAAGGAACAAATGAACAATACAAAGCATACCACCACAGAGGCGTGTCTGAAATAATGGAGGCCAGCTGTATATTTTGAAGACAGGACAGGAAGAGAATTTTGCATAAAACTTTGAAACAGCTTCAGAATGATTGCTGTAGGCACAAAGATCAAAAGTAGACTCATCATCATTACTGCCAATAAAAAAAATTCTAAGGATGACATATTACATATTGAATACTATGATGGTCATGGTTTTAAAATGCACTCGTCTCGCTCTCTCAACAAACATATAGTCTAGCCTACAAAATTGTAATGAGCTGCATTCTAAACTAATATACTTAGCAGGAAAACAAGAGTAATCCCTAACTCAGATTGAAACAGAGGCAAAATTTCTATTTCACAAGAGGGATTATGTCCATTTGGAAGCACATTGTCGAAATTCAAAATGAAATATACTCCTCACATTAGAGGTATGGAAAATGCCAATTTAACCAACCATTGGTAGAGAAGTCACAGACAATTAACAGTAATGCTAATGACATCTCCCACTTTCTGATTTCAAGTAACATATATGATTAAAGCAACTTAACTTTAAGTATTTTAAACTTTGGGAGTCTAATATTAATGGTGCTTCCATTTTAGTAGGGAACAATTGTTACTGTTTTGTAAACATCACTAAGTAACTAGCATTATAATAGATAATTTACATTTATTTGTTATTTATTGCTTACATTATCTCAAATAAACATCTTTTATTCCCATTTCACCAAAAAGAGAGACACAGATACAGAGAGAGAGACAGAGACAGAGAGACAGAGGTAAAGCAACGAGACAGAGAGAGAGTGAGAGAAGAAAGAAAGAATGGAGATTCAGACTATTTGAATCAGACTATTTGACTAAGCGTGTAAAATTTAGTAATTTTCAGAGGTAGATGTGATTTGATCTTTCTAAGGTATGTACGGGCATATTTAGCTCATAACACATTGTTGTGCCACCCATTGGTGAGTACTTGTCTTTCTGACTTTTGTTTATTATTCTTTCTACTGCTGAACTTTCAGGTTTTTAAAATGTTTCTGATTCCTTTACAAGTTTATACCTCAGGATCATTAGTTCATCTGAGTTTCAGTGAACTCAAGTTTACCTGTACTTATTAACATATCACCTGTACTGATTAACGTATTAGAATTTATACACTGCAAAGTTTTGCTTTATTCTTTGAACTTTACTAGTCTTTTAGCTGAACTTAATCACATCTTCTGTAATCAGTCAAATTCTTCAAGATGTACAATGTGATTCTCTGTAAAACATGTGAAACATGTTTGTAACTTTGCTACATATCGAAATACTTTTTTTAATAGTTGCTCAACTAATGCCTGTTCGTGAACACTGTTGTTCCACACTCATTTTATTTCTATTCCCTTAGCTCCTCAAAAAGGAAAAAAAAAAAAAAAAAAAAGCAGAGAATAGGGTACAATAGATGTAGGAAGTTTTAGAAATTGACTTCAATCGTTGCTATATACCAGGAAATTCTTTTTAATGGTTTGCACGATAGGATCAGAAGGTGCAAGTGAAGTGATTACCTCATTTGGGATTATCTGGTGAGGACCATAGGCTATTTTGTAGCACCCTCTTATTCTGTAATCTTTAATGGCAAAATCTTGTTTATCAAGAAGAACTCTGAGAGCAGCTAGGAACAATTTGCCTTTATTGATTTTACTGCTGAGTCTGAGTGACTGCTGCTGCCCGGCTCCACCTGCCTTGTCACGGCCACGCCCCCTCCCCTGAGCACTTCCTTTGTGTTGAACTGCGGTTTATTCCCCACCCTTCTCCTTTCAATTAAAAAACAACAACAACAAAAACCTAGCAACCAATTTCTTACACCCAGTCCTGAGAGATACCCTGTATTACAATAACAGTGAGTAAGACAGCACAGAATTTTAGGAATATTAAATTTTAAATTCAGTTTACAAACAAAATAAAAAGAAAGGAACAGAGTTGAAGGGAAACTATATATCAAAACATTAAAATTTATACTAACCAATTTCAATATGCAAATATTAGATTTTTTTTTGTCAAAACACACAAATTGAAAAAAGTGAGACAATCAGGGAAATCTGAAGATTGATTAGATGTTTAACAAAATTAAGGAAATATTGTTAGTGTTTTAGCCATGGGAATTGCATGGAGAACTCATTAATTAATTAAAAAAGCCTCCTAATCAACAGATTTATTTTAAAATGCCTATGGCTTAACCAATAGGATGATAGAAATTGGTTTCATAATGATTTTTGGCTGAATGGAGAAAAGTTAAGGGTTTTGACACAGAACTGCAAAGTCATTTATTACAATATTTTCTCTATTTTAAATATTGTTTAAACTTTCCACAAAAAAGTTAACACGTTTGCAGTTAATTCAGTACAAATATAAAAATACTAATGAGCAAAATTGCTGACTTGTTTTGAACAGTAAGCATTTTAACTCTCCTAAGTAGCTTAAATACGGTACCTCATTTAATCCTGGTACCAGCTCTATGAGTTTTCATATCAATAAATAATATTAATATCTAAGTGATACAAGTGATGAAGTTATAGTGTGAGGATACTGAATAACTTGCTTGACTCTGCCTTTTGACTCTTACCTGACAAGCTGCAAAGCTAGATTTCTATGCTGTCTTTTTTGATGGTACGACAAATGTTGGTGTCTAGAATTAGTTTGAATTCCCTCCCTCCATTTTCCCTCTATTTTACAATCAATATAAAGGATCGAGCTGAGATTTTCAAGGACATGCTTTATAAATCAGTTTCTGACTGAGACACTTTGACCACGTAATTGAAACTTTGTTTTCAAAATATATAAAGGTCACGTTTGCTTTGCTTGTTTTTAGGTTTTTATTTTTAACTTTTTTTTAGTATATAGTTTATTACTGAAGATTTTCATAATGGTAAGATTTAGGAATGATTAAATTTAATGATGGAAACTGATGGGGTTGTTTTTTAATTATTAATTTCTTAACAGAAACAAACAAAATGCATTGACTACTGAATAATTTTCGTAATAAAAATTCTACTTTATCTAAATAAAAGAGCCAACCATTCTGGGCCTCAATTTCCTTGAGTAAGATGGAAATAGACTTTTAGAAGACATCATGTATAACAGCGGTCAATGAAAGAAATTATTTCCTTGACCTTCATTAGATTTTTGAAACACAGGACTGTATCAAGGATTTCGCTGGACATTTCTGTATAGGATATTCAGATTCCATATAATTAATATATTATTATTGCTTCTTCTTCAGATCTCTTATAGGAGAGAACATACTTTGCCAGTTTTTGGGTTTTTTTTTGGCCAGGGTTGCTGTGGATGGAACTCGGGGCCTCCTGCTTGCTAGGCAAGTGCTCTACCACTTGAGTTAAATCCCCACTTCCACTTTACCAGTCTGTATAAACATAGTGTACAGTTTCTTTATTCCCTCATACTGAGTTGTTTTCAGCAGTGATTCTTGTCATACAAAAATTACGTTGGGAAAAATTTATGTAGGCTAAGAGGACTTCATTCAAGACGATTGCATTAGAGGAGGGAAGCTAGATCTCAGTTTGATTCAACTCTACTGAAATAAAAGGCAGGGATAATAAAGATCTAGCGTGAAAATAAAAACACACCCATCTGTGTTTGCTAGTTGGACTTACCCAAATTAAAATATTCTCTCTCTCTCTTTTTTTTTTTTGTTACAAGTGTGATTTGCAACTCTGAGTGAGCAAGGTACTCAGTGTGAGAAGGTAGAAACTCAAAGGTTAGACTCCTATCTTACCACAGAAACTGGAAGGTGACAAGGCTTCTATCTCTTGATGTTCCCATTTCAAAGATGTGGCTCTCAGTGCCATGAGAACAGCATTCTTGGATCTCAATAATGCCAGAGACTGAAAAATATTTGCATTTTAAAGGGTCAGATAAATTGTTTACAATCATAAATTTCCTAAATAAATGGTCTAAGAAAAGGGAGGTCCAGAGTCTAGAAAAGGAAGATCCTGTTTAAATTTAGTTGAGTTGAGGGGAATTTCTTAGTTAAATCTCATATTCAAAAATGAAGGGGGTGGTGCTGGGGATTTAGCACAGTGGTTAGAGTACCTGGCAAGCAAGCACAAGGGCCTGAGTTTGATCCCTGGCACACACACACACACACACACACACACACACACACACACACACACAAAGTGAAAGGAAAAATTGTATGAATTTTAAATACTTATTGAAAATATTTAGTATTTTAACCCATTGACTCTTCTAGTCTTTAACATCAATAAACAGAAAATTTCTCTCAGAATTTGCATTCTTCTAGAAAGGCATCTGAAACATGTATTTTGATCATGCCTTTCAATATTAATAATAATACAGGAAGGCATGGCACATTTGTGAACATCTATTACATTCTATAAAAGATGTTAGTCACATTTTAATTTTTTATATTTAATGTTTTCAATAAACATATGCTATAATTTATTTTATAGCCAGTTTCAAAATATTTTGAAGCTGGGAGGGCTGCTTTGGTATTTCTTTATTTTTGTCATTTTTCTATATAAAAACTTAGATGTTGAACTTTCTTAAATCTTATCACTAAGCTCTTACAACACTGACCCAAATTTGAAAGAAACTTACCTCTGTATTATGAAGCATTTGAAACAAAATACTATACTTATATTGAAAGAACATTCTCAGTTTCTTTTAAGAAGGAAACAGTTATTTTATCTCAAGTTGAGGTGAATTTCCCCTAAAATTCATCATTTTCCTCAGACATGGTTCATACTTTAGTTTTTATCTTTTTGTCATTTTTTGAATTGTTCTTATTTCATTCTTTGACAGATTTAGAGTTTACATCCATTTAGAAAATTATTTGATAGCAAAGCTTGTATTTAAATCATTATGCACTTAAAGAAATAATGGTGAGGAGGTGCAAGGTATATTTGCAAACATTCACTATAAACTGCAAAAGTGTCAGTTGCTTTTCTATTTTACTTTGCCTCTAATTTTGAGGTATAATCTTCAGTGATCAAATGTCCAAAGATACGGGGCAAACAATTGCTGAAACTGGAAATGAAACTCACTAATGTTACTGCTTTTATTTGTTTTATTTTTCTGCTATGACTCACTGCTCTCAGGTCACACTCTTGTTAATGATGTCACCCACTGGGTTTAACGTGGTTCACCATATGATGACCCAAATAGTGTAAATGACTTTATGACCTAGTCTGCAGAAAATATTTTACACATGTGTAATTATACATTTGTAAAGTGTTAAAAAAACCAGAAAATTTAAGTAACACTTGAAGTGTATTGATTAGATAAATAAATATATTGTCTCCACTATATGTATATACATATATATATGGAATTTAGTAGAAGAAAATGTTAAGTAGCTATGTGATATATTAAGTATTGAACAACATAAAACTTTATGTATATAGTTTCTTATGAAATACTCTAGTATAATAAACTGTACCAAGTCTTTTTTTTTTTTTTTGAATGATGACAGATTTTGTACTTTTCCTGGGTTTTGACACTGGTCTTCCTCTCCTTTTTGTAGAAGATGGGGCATCCATCATGTCTATGATCGACTCACATCAGAAGGACTAGTGCAAGTCAGAGTTTGAACAAAAATTCTAGATGAGGAATTTGATCTAGGTGGGGATTTTCTTTCATGATCCATAGCTGCAGAGAACTGAGTGTTTATGAGCGGAAAAAATGGGCAGAAATGACTCTGTGTTGTAGAAAATAGAGAAAGGGCATTTTCACAAATATTTCTCATTCAATAACACATCTACAGATGTAGACATTTTCTGTTTCTGTGTGAATTGTAAAGAGAGGAAGAAACCGTTATTATAATTTGTAATAATCCCTGGATGATAAGAAATAGGCAGAGTAGGCACTTGATCGTGATGTGCTTATAAAATGAAAGTTAAATGACATCTTCAATACTGAGAGAAAAAGCCAGAATTTGAAGAGATTTAAAATTATAGCAAATTCTACTTTTTGCAAGTCAACATACTAGTGTAAGAAATATACTTTTGGAGGATACTGACTATATGACCTTAGACAGTTTGCTAAAATCCAACTCAAACTGTTCCTTCAGAAAATGTGGACAGTGATATTTTCTTATACATTGTGTTACTAGGTTGCTTTTTACTGAGAACAATACCGGACACCTACAACTTAAAAGAGAAGTTAATTTTGGTTCACATTTTAGTCCATAGTCAACTGGCTATCAGAGGAAACAACCTGGCAGAGGGGCATGGCAGAGAAAAAGCTGCCTACCTCATGGCATCTAGGAAGCAGAGAGTAAGGGAGAACAAAGGAGAGATAGGCTGCCACGCCATTCACACTCTGACCGCCTCTTCTGATCAAACCCTGCGTGCTAACAGCAAGACGACTATAATGTCCCCATAATCCAATCACTCTCCTAACACATGATGCTTTGGGGGCCATTTTAGATCTAAAACAAAATATATATCATATGGATACTTTTACAATAAGACAGTTTATGGGGTTAAAGATTTAGCCTAGCAAGCAAAAGACCCTGAGTTTTGTCCCTAGCACTGCAAAAAATAGTCTATACATAACCAACTGCAAAGGACCTATAGGAAACAAGCATGTAGTATTCATTTTTCTTGCCATTGCTAATAATAGTGCTAGTGGTACAATAGGTGGACATTATATCAATCTGCTCTTCACGTTTCTAATAATGGAATATTAATTCTTATTAATTATTCTACTAATGCACAAATAGTCCAAGAGTTTTCTAGTTGCATATGTATATTTACATAAAAAAATTTCTCTCTATTTTTTTCATTTAAAATTGTAAAGTAATAAGTGACATTTCCAAGATTCTTTTGATAATTAAGCTAGTTGTAATAGTGACAAATTAGAGATGAAGGCAACAGAAACATGATAATGGTGGATCATGGAACTACAGTATCAATCTTTTAATGAGAAAAATGTTGATATACATTTAAAATATTTGTCATTATACAGTGCTACCAAATGCATTATTTATTGTCATTACATTATCTTTATTTCTTGGTTGACTTTAACAAAGAATACATGTAGACATTTCTATTGGCACAAAAATTAGATGTAATAAACTGCATTATAAAACAGATTGATTTTAAGTAAAACACACATGCTGCTAGCTCATACGTTTTAAATGATGCTTAGTATCAATTGTGTAAATCACTGAATGAATAGAAAATATAGAAAAACAAATATAAATGACTATTAGGCAGAGTAAGATGGATATAACGGTGAGATGTAAAATTAGAAAAAAAAGTAAAAAAAAAAGAGCTGCTTAAATGTTATTTTATCTTAGCCACAGCTAGTTCACTAGAGGCATGCTGATATTCCATCAAAATGTTATGCTTCCTGAGTTAAAAGTGAAGGACACGGAGACAGCTGTTGACATTTAAATTTTTCCACTTTGTTTAATAATTATTTCATTTGAGAAATAGAGACAGAGAGAGAAAGAGAGAGTGATACATAGGCATAAAATAATATGTGCTAATTTACAATGCATAATATACTAATTATGTTGTGGTGTTAAATGTTGAATTTCTAAAAATAGTATCCAGTATTCATGTATTGTGTGGAACTAGAATGAAATTTCGGAGGCTGCTTCTGAGTTGAAAGAAATAATTATGAAATTGGAGAACTGATGTGCCATCTCAGTGGGACATACCAGGATCATAGGAAGACATTTTTCAAAAGCAGACTCCCACCAGTCAGATGTGTCTATCTTTCCATACTAATTAGTAAGAATAACTTTTTTGTGAACCATTTTATTGGCGGCATATGTATGGTTTAAATTATACATGTTGGGTCTTCAACAGCAAAAAAAAAAAAAAATGACACTATTGTAATTTATTTCTGTAGGATTGAGCAACAAATTCTAATTATGTGACAAAAGTTTTAAGCTGTTATGATTTAGATTTAGTCACTTAATAAAGTATATTTCATTATCTGATTTTAAAAAGAAATTCTCCTTATTACAATGATTTCAATACACAAATAGTATATTTTTTAAAATGTAATACTCTGGTTCCATGTGCTGGTTAGCACAATCCACTGGACTGTGGAGTTCACACAATGTGAAGGAGACAGGGAGAGCAGGTAATTAATGTAGAGCATGAAAAATACCTTAGGAAGCACAAGGAACTTGGATGGTGTCAATGTATGACTTATTTGGGAGGAAGCTAAGCTGAAAGTGGAATAAAAGATAGAAATATGCCTGGTTTTGCTCTCCTCCACCAATTTCTTAGGGTATATTACCTGCGTTTTCTAAGAATTGAAGACTCATCATTTGGGCACTGACAAGGTAGCAAGTAAATACCCTCGTGTTACTCCAGCCTGGCTGGGATGGGAGCAGGGAGCACACTTAGGCTGAGTGACCCCTTCTCTCTGCTCTAACATGTGGGGGAATATATAAACGATCAGAGTCCGGGGAGGAACAGAGAATGATGTGGTGAGACTTTCTGTGTGGGAACCAGGTAGGAAATCTAATGAATTGCAAGATAATGACCTATTTAATTATATACAAAATGACTTAAAAATGTGAAAGACACGGGATTTTTTTTTCTTTTTTGACATTTAGTTTTCCAGGTAGTGAATGCAAAGAAATTTGACAAAACTCTTTGATCTACTTCCCCACCACAATTACTCTTAGTCTTAAATAAGACAAAATTTAAAAAATACCAGAAATAGATAGATTCATAATAGATTTATAGCAAATATTCTAGGAGTAGACAGATATATGTAAATTTCCAAAGCATGTATAGTAAGAAACACCGTTATAATTCTTATATAAAATCAAGTATAACACTATACACACTTTAAGAATGCCAAATACACTGCAGCAAACAAAAATGAAACATAAAAAAAAGTTAAATTCATAAGTACTTAGAATATCAAAAATTGTATTATCATATAAAATACGACAAAAAATTTAAAGTATTCAAATAAAAGAAGAATTATCGCAGGAATTCTAAGATAGTTTATTATAGTGGTGTACCTAGGGAAATGTGGAGAGTGTGGTTCGATCCGGGAAGCTCATTTTTGTGCGCAGCCGTATTGGTCAACAGGAAAATTATATAACAACAATTGGTCAACAGGAACAATTATATAACAACAATTTACAGTAAGTCTCAGATTTAAGAACATTCAAGAGGGCTGGGGATTGAGCTCAGTGGTTAGAGTGCTTGCCTTGCAAGCACAAAGCCCTGAGTTCAATCCTCAGCACAAAAAAAAAAAAAAAAAAAAAAAAAAAAAAAAAAAAAAAAAAAAAAAAAAAAAAAAAAAAAAAAGAAAAGAAAGAAAGAACATTAGAGTTGCAGACTTTCCCAGATACCAACAGGCCTCACATTAGGAACATTCGTAGATGTGAACAAATCGTCGAAGTAGCTCACGTGTCTACTTTACCATTTCAAAGTCATTGTAAATGTGAAAATAGTTTATTTTCAGTTGTACTGTACTGTTCCATCATTTTAAGGTAATTGCAAAAGTACAAATAGTTCATTTATAGTTTCGGTTCTTTTTTGCTTTGATAGTAAATCTGTGTTAAAGGTATGTGAGACTGACTTTGTTGGATTTAGGAATGAATTTGACCTAGGAATGTTCTCTTGGAACAGAACTCATATATAAGTTGGAGACTTACTATAATCCATTTTAACACAGCAAAAAATCAAATATAACAAAATACTTATGTTACAGCTGCTGTTTATTATGCTCTTAAAATGTTATCTCATTTTTTACTCTGTGCACTCTTTGCAACATTTGTAACCTTTTTTTTCCAACTTCTTTTTTTTTTGAGGAAGGTCTGCGAATCAATCTCAGGGTCTTGTGCTTGCTAGGCAAGTTCTCTACCACTGAGCCAAATCCCCAACCCGCAACATTTGTAACATTTTAAAAATATTATTATTAATATGATCATTCATATTTTATTTACTCATATCCATTAATATTATCACAATTTTAAATTATGATAATAATTCATGGTTTTTGTTAAACTGTATTTGGTTTTAAACTAAGGTAGCCTATATACATTTGAATGTGGCAGTGTTTCTAGCCACCTGACTGTTGACACACAAATTGTGTTGAGTGTTTTCCGCACGCATCTCCACTGTTGAAGCCACGCAGCAGAGCTCAGGTGTGAGCAGTCAAGCAGCTAGAGACTTTCTGCATTCAGTTGTTGCGCTGACCCCCCCAGACGGCCTGCAGTGGAGACAGCACTTGTACACCGCTTCTGGCTCTTGTAAACATTTTCCTACCTCTAAGCTATTGTGGACATTTTGCAGGGTAATTATATTAAACTATATACTTCATATAATGAGTGACTCTATGAAAAATTATTTTAATTTTTCTCTATAAATCATTTTAATTCTCCTTTTTAAGTAACATTGTCAATCACTGTATGTTTTAGTTAACACATAATTTTTTTTAAATGATCTACATTTTTCTCTATACATTATTTTAACCTTCTGTTTAAATTGGTTGACGTATTCAGATGTGTTGGAAGGCAGCAGGTTGGAGGACTACTCCGACAGGCACATACTCCACCTACATCTCTGTATGTCAAAAGTTGGCTTGGAAATTGAAAGAAGAAAGTCATGTGTGTCACCAGCAACTTACTGAATGCCTAGAAGAAGATATTTTAAAAAAATCCATCGCATCACTGGTTGAAAATAATTGATAATGATTTCTATTAATTTAGGAACACAAAAATACATTCAATATTGCTGCTGTCACCTAATGTTTCTCTATAAGTATAGGTAAATGAAATTTGGTAAAACGTACAAATGAAAAAAAATAAGATTTAAAGTGACTTTCTGGCTATTTCTACTTATCTATACACAAGAAATTCCAAGTAATCTAAGTATTGCTAGAATACTTATTACTGTACTTCAAGATTTTGAAACTACATAGAAATTTTACATTCAAAAGAAGGGTAATTATAAAACTATTATGAATCAGTTAATGAGAAAAGAAGAATAACATCTAATATCCAACAATTACTCTGTGTTAATCACTGCTGTGAGATTTTTAAATATGTAAAATTTAATATTCAAAAAAACCTTACAGTTATTTTTATCACAAAGACAAAGAAACTGTTATAGAATGCATTTGTTTGTCCCTAAAAATTCATATGTTGAAATAATTCCTTCCATTATGACATTATTTAGAGGTGGATTAATTCCTGAGTTTGGGGCTTTGTGATGATATTAGTGCCATCACACCAAGAATCAAAGTCTGTAATTCCAGCTGTCTCCTAGGCTGAGTCTGGAGGATCACAAGTTTCAGCCCAGCCTGTGTAACTCCGTGAGAATCTGCCGAAAAATAGCATCAAAACGGAGAGACTGAGGATGTAGCTCTGTGAGAAGACCCTGGTTTGAGTCCCTAGTACTTCAAGAAGAAAAAAGAAAACAAAAAGTAGAAAAAGAAAGAGAAGGGGAAGAGAAATAAAATGAAGAGGAGGAGGATGAAGAGAAGGAAGAGAAGGAGAAAGAAGGTGAAAGAGAAGAAGTAGAAGAAAACTTGCTTTTTGTCTTCTCTCCCTGCCATACGAGGACATAACAAGAAGATGGCTATCCAAGAAAGGAAGCTGCCCTTCAGCAGATAGTGGGGCTGTGCCCACCTTGATCTTGGACTCTTCTGCCTCAAGAACTAGGAAAAATAAATGTTCGTTGAGTTTATGGCAATTTGCCATAGCAATGTGAAATGGTTAAAATAGAAACCAAAAAAAAAAAAAAA